>PVIA01006460.1:0-97148 GCA_004024845.1 Tonatia bakeri
CCCTCCCCTGTTTCCGCCCCCCTTGTTTTTGTTCATGTGTCCTTTATAGTTGTTCCTGGAAACCCTTCACCCTTTCCCCCATTATCCCCTCCCCCCTGGTTACTGTCAGTTTGTTTTTATTTTCAATGTCTTTGGTTATATTTTGTTTGCTTGTTTGTTTTACTGATTATGTTCCAGTTAAAGGTGACATCATATGGTATTTGTCTTTCACTGCCTGGCTTATTTCACTTAGCATAATGCTCTCCAGTTCCATCCACACTGTTGCAAAGGGTAGGAGCTCCTTCTTTCTGCTGCGTAGAATTCCATTGTGTAAATGTACCACAGTTTTTTGGTCCACTCACTTACTGATGGGCACTTAGGTTGCTTCCAGCTCCGTTTCTTTTCACAGCAGATGTTTCTTCTTCCCCTGTGCCTCCTGGGGGGTGTCACCCAGCAGTCCCAGTGTGCCTCCATGCTCCCAGGAATGTTCAGGGGAATGGCCTGACTCCCGCAGGCCTCTCCTCCCCACCCCACTGCCAGGCCGTTGGTCACACTGCACTCTGTTTTGCAGGTGTGT
Organism: Tonatia bakeri; assembly: GCA_004024845.1. Lineage (NCBI taxonomy): Eukaryota > Metazoa > Chordata > Mammalia > Chiroptera > Phyllostomidae > Tonatia > Tonatia bakeri. The sequence goes on from PVIA01006460.1 coordinate 557, forward strand.
TGTCATAACCTGTCAATTGATCTTAGACCTGGGGCTCTAGCTGGTGACCTGTGAGTGGGCAGAATCTGGCCGTGGTGTTTGTGTTGTGTGGGGCTTGAAGAACTTGTTTGGTTTCTTTGACGTGGCCCCTGCTTGCCGTTCCCCACACCACCGTTTCTGTTACTGTGCCCCTGGCCAGCTTCCCACTGGGTGCCTGACAAGGGCAGGGACCACTCTGTCTGTCTGTCTGTCTCTGACCATGGATCCATGGCACAGGGCACATCGAGGAGCAGGAGCTCTTTAAGTTATGCGGGTGAGTGAGCAGATATACTGAGTGGGGGAGAAAGTGCAGGATGGTGTAATGTGCACAGGAACAATCAGGATTGCAGTTATGCAGGATCTCTCTGGGAGCGTTTGTAGGAACTCAGCAACAGCGGACGCCTTGGAGGTTAGAACTAGGTGGTTGGTGATGGGATGGAGTTATGATACCTCTGTTTCTTTGGCATCCAGATTTTACAGTTAAAATCTTGATAGGTGATTACAAAATGAAAAGGGTCAAGTCTTGGCATGTGAGGCCTTTCTTGCTATGGGCTCAGCCCCCCCCCCCCACCCTCCCAGCCTTGTGCCCCCTCTGACTCTGATGTGGTCTCTCCTTCTGTCCCTGCAGGGCGAGTTCGAGATGGGGTCCCAGGTGTCCACGGACGTGAGAGGTGTACACGTGGTGATTGTGGGTGGGGGCTTCGGCGGGATTGCAGCCGCCAGCCAGCTGCAGGCACTGAATGTCCCCTTCACGCTGGTGGACGCCAAGGACTCCTTCCACCACAACGTGGCAGCCCTCCGGGCCTCCGTGGAGAGTGGTAACAGGCCTTTTCTGGGGCTTTCCTGCTGGAAGTGGTCTCCGCACTCTGTGGGCCTGGGGGTGGTTTTCTTGACTTAGGGCCAGGTGCCTAAACTCCACCACTAGACAAGTTCTGGAAAATCTTAAGCAGCTGCCATTCCAAGGCCCCAGAAGTAAGAGCCTCCCTGGGGGTCCGAGGCCCGGTCTGGCCCCTTAGGGGTGGTGGGTGCCCTGGTATACCACTGGCCCAGCTGTCTGGCCAAGGGACCCCTGCTGGTATGTAGCTCAGGAGAGGGTCTGAGTTATTCTGGCCTCTGAGGGCCACCCAGTTTTACACTGTGACCTCCTCTGTGCCCACTCCCCAGGGTTTGCCAAAAAGACATTTATTCCCTACTCGATGAGCTACAAGGAAAGGTTCCGGCAGGGCCTGGTGGTTGAGATCAACCTCATGAATCAGATGGTGCTGCTGGAGGATGGCGAGGTGAGCAGGGGCTGAACTGTGCGGCAGCTGGTTCAGGAGACCCCCGGAGGACCGGCTGCTGGCAGGAGGAGACCTGGCGTCAGGCAGATAGCAGCTCCCTCATGCGCAGAGGCCTGACTGCGGTAGCTGCAGGGTGTGGTGCAGGCACTGCTTGAGCCTTTGTTGCAAGCGGGGCACTGTCTGAAGCCCTGCATGTTCTCGTGTAATGTGCGTGAGACTCCACGAGGGCGGTGGTTCAGCCTCCTTTCACCAAGAGGATAAGTGACTTGCCCGGGCTCCCTCAGCTGGGAAGACACTCAGCTGCAATTTGAACTCCCAAAGCCCTGCAGTTTCGCCCTAGAGCCCACGCTCTGAAAGTCTGTCCTGGCCCAGCTGCAGGCCCGGGCGTCCTAGGCAGAGTCAGAGGGTAGGCATGCACGGCTGGGTCCCTGCACTGGGAAGTCGTGGGGGCGGGGCTTTCTTCACTCCACTTTGTGTCCCTCAGCCCTGGTGCGCAACACGGTACCTGGTATGTACCTGCAGTGACATGAGCCCCATCCATGAGTTGCCACCAGCTGGCTTGTCCTATTGAGGGTCCCCTCCAGCCTTGCCCTCCACTCTGTTCAAAGTCGAGGGGAAACTGGAGAAAAAGGACACAATTTCTGTCCTCAGTGAGTATGTGATTTAGTGGGACTTGATTTTCCTTGAATTAGTTTTAAGGCTGGGGAAACTCTCGGTTGGAAGATTACCGAGTCTCCTTGTTCCGTGGTTAAGGCCAGACTTTCCAGAGCCCTGGAAGGGCCCACGAGGGCAGCTCAGCCTCCGCAGGGGCTGAGTGGGACATGTGCCTCCCATCCCTCCCCCTCAGAGCAGCACTGGTTTCGTCAACTGTATATATTTAGGCTCCAAACAGGGTCTACCTCCCTTCTTCCTTCCCTGTTTTTGTGGCACAGGGCGGTAGATTCCTCTAAAACACTAAGACAGTCTAGATTAATTCTGTATCGGAAGCTGGAACCCTGCTTATTCCTCACAAGCAGTTGCCTGCTTACCTGCCCACACCTCCGAGTGTGGGGAGCTCGCCCGTCTTATTTCCACACTGGGTGGCTCTGGCAGGAGGTGAAATCTGCCTCCTTGGGTGTTACAGGGTTCTAGTGCCACCCCTTGGCCTAGCCATGTGATGGTTCTGCTGCCCTCGAGGAGGGCTGCCTCAGAGTGCCCGAGGGGCCTCACCGCCACGCTGCTTGCCCCGTGGGCCTGGGGGTGGGTGAAAAACCCAGGCCTACCCTCACATTTCTTTCCTTTGCCCCTCACAGGCGCTGCCCTTCTCGCATCTCATCCTGGCCACTGGCAGCACTGGGCCCTTCCCTGGCAAGTTGAATCAGGTTTCTAGCCAGCGGGACGCCATTCAGGCCTATGAGGACATGGTGCAGCAGGCAAGCTGCCCCTGACTGGGCCAGGGCAGTGAGGGCGGGGGAGGTGGCCCCCTGGAGAGCAGCACAGCTGTGGGGACACTTGGGGCCACAGCAGGGAGACCCCAAGGGGTGTTCGGGGTGACAGTGGCTATAAAGATGGAGAGTTAGAGACTCCTGGGAGGAGGTCTTTGGATCTGTCATCAAAGCCTGGGCGTGAGGGCCCAGACCTGTTCACGCAGAGATGGGTGAGTCCCCAGCTCCTCCCTCTTGGGGGTCCTGGGTGGTGCACCGGGCCTTGTGATCTGTAGCGCAGGCCCAGACCCATGACCTCAGCCAGCTCTCACAGCCATCCTGACCTGAGTGGGGGTGGGACGGGTCTGTCCCCACTGAGCTGGTGAGGAGCGGAGGCCCAGAGAAGGATTCTGAGGTGAGTGCTGCTACATGACTAAGCCAGGTCCTTCCCTCCCTGCAAAGCTCCCGAGAAGCGGGAGATCATGTTAGTGTAGAGGTCAGGAACCCAACTTTGAGCACGGACAGACCTGGGCCGTGGCCACCTGCAGGGTGTGGGAGGCGATACCTGCCTCCTGCAGCCGCCCTGAGAGTCAGGTGAGAGGATTCAGAGGGCGCCAGGGAAGCACATTTGGATCCCAGGTTTGGAATGAGTTCTTTACTCTTTTGGCAAGGACTTCTCCCCACCCCCTGCCCCGCCCAGTGCAGACCCATGAAGTGGTGTGAATTTGAGGGTGTGTTTTTACATTTGCCTCTGCTCCAGGTCCAGCGCTCGAAGTCCATTGTGGTGGTGGGCGGAGGCTCCGCAGGAGTGGAGATGGCGGCGGAGATTAAAACAGAATACCCTGAGAAAGAGGTGTGCGAGCGGCCTTGGCGTTGAGCTCTCAGTGGCCGGCTTCTTTCTGTGTTGTGCGAGGACAGTTGGGAGTTCCCTTGCACACGGCCAGGGAGGTGGAGCTCCCTGGATATAAAGTGGGAACCTGTGCTTCCCATCTCCTGCTGTGCTCTGGGGGGTCCCCTGCAGCCTTTTTCTGCTGGGGATTTTTCTGGAGATCTGGGGTGTGTCCTAGTTCAGTGAGGAGTCCTGCCTTCTGGACCAACTGGGACGATCAAGTTCAGGGGAGACAACTTACAAAAGGGTAACTCCCGTGCCCCCTTTAGTGTCTCAGCTTTCTGATCTAAATGTAGACTTTGCTTCTTTTTGCTGACAGCTGGCTTGGTCAAAGTCTTGGGCAAGCAGTGACTTTTTTGGTCTTTAAGAGACCGTAGCCCTTGCTCTGGACAGCCACATGGGGAAGCCCCTCACGGCCCGTGCTGGGGAAGGACTAGCCAGCACCACCTTCGGCCCCGGGGCGGGGTGGGGAGCCCTGTTCTCTTTTAATGAGGGAGAGAGCACCTGCCTGGCGCCCTGCAGAGGAAAAGACAGCCTGGCAGGCTGTGCAGGCTCAGCTGAGGGCTGAGCGGTGATTGGTGATTACGGACAAAAGGGCGTATGTGCTGCTGTTGCCAGATGTGCTTCTGAGCAATGCGGAGCCTGTGGCTGGTTCTTTTTCCCTGGGGAAGGGCAGGTTGGTTTCCAGAAGTGAGATCAATGTGGGCTAATTTAATTATACAGTTGTTCTCTGACAAATAGTTGGAAATTATTATGAGTAATTGATGTATTATAAGAGTTCATTAATTTTGATTTATGGGGTAAAGACCAGTCTGAAGTAGGAAGTAACTCAGTGTAACTTCTGTATGTTGATAATCAGCAGACAAATAATAGTAGCCACCGTGCTGAGTCACGTGCCATACACACGCTCTCATTTCATCATTACAAAACTACCGAGTGGGACTGTGGTCCCGTCTTACTGAGTTGTCAGGCCGTGTCCCAGGATCTGAGATGGGATTTCAACCCAGGCAGCCCAGCTGCAAAGTCCCAGCTTTGGACACCATGGCAGGCCTCCCACTGCCCCGTGCTGCCCCAGGCAGCGAGCAGGCATGCCTGGGAGTGCCGGCGTCAGAGCCAGCTGTGATGTGGATGACTTACGTGTAGACTCTATAATCCTAAGTGCCCACGAAGCTTGAAAATGGTTCTCCACGTGGCGCTCAGTGTGGGGTGTGGAGCGCTGGCACGTCCTGAGAGAGTCCAGGGCTGGAGACCTGGGCTCCAGCCTGGCTTGCCGTTAGCTGGTTCCAGTGTGGGCAGTTGCTCACTTGCGCCTCTGTCCCCGAACCTGTAAGCTGGGGGCAGGGGAGGAGGTGGGGGAGACAGACTGATGTGTTTTTTAGTTTCTTCTTTGGAGCAGAAGACTCAGTGACTCCTTCTCTCTTGTGTGGTCGTTTGTCCCCAGGTCACTCTCGTTCACTCCAAGGTGGCCCTGGCCGACAAGGAGCTCCTGCCCTGTGTCCGGCAGGAGGTGAAGGAGATCCTGCTCCAGAAGGGCGTGCAGCTGCTGCTGAGTACGTGCCAGTCCCCTCTGGCTCTGCGCCCTCCCTGCCCGAGTGAGATTGGGCTCTGAGGCTTGGGCACTGCCCCCTTGGAGCACGACGGTGGTCACATGCTCTCTGTGTCTGGGGGCTGAGCGTCAGAGCCCATCTGAGCCCTGGCATCCGGTTGGATGCTGTGTGTGTCCTCCAGCAAGACAGAGGTCCTAGTACTTACAGGATTTCCATGTCACAGAGGCAGCACTGTCCTGGCTATTGCTTTGGACAAAGTGTAGGTGGCACCTAGTTGTTGAATGACTTTAAAAAAAAATCTAAAGAATTTGACCTGAATTACGATGTCTGTGTGGTAGAGAATACGTTTGTTTGGTTGGTGTTTTGAGGGTGGTGAGAAGTGTGGCTTCTGTCCGGAGCCCGAGGGAAGAGAACCACCGGCCTGTTAGAGAGCAGGGCTCCAGCCCCGCCTGTGCCCCCTACACTTCATGGGGCTCAGCCTCTGCTTTTGCAGGGAGCGGTGGGGTCCACTCTGTGAAAGCTCATGCTGGCTCTTGGTCTCCTTGTACCCGGCTCTGTAGACCCTCAGCCCCTTTACTTTTAGGCAGCGAGGAGAGCAGGCTGGCTTCCCGACTTTCCTTGCCTTGCCTTCGGCGGTGAGCCTGGGGGCTCGTCCTGCCTGGCTGGGCTGGTGGAGCTGACAGGCATGCGAGAGGTCTTCCTCAAATAGCTTTTCTCTGAATTTCTTGGGAAACTCAGCCTCAGACTGCTTCTTAGAACTTTCCTCTCATTGGATCCCTTGGGGCCTGATTCCAGGCTGTGTTTCTTGGGGCAGCGGAAGGGCTGGGAGAAGAGCAGGGAGGGACGCAGGGGGTGGAGTCATCGCCTAGCCGGGTCATAGCGTCCAGGCCTTTGCTGGGGCCTTTGGGGGTCTCTAGCCTTCCCCAGGTCAGCCTGGGCTGGGACCCCAGCCTCGTCTGCCCTCTGCCAGCCCCCAGTCACAGCCCTCCCTTGACAGGCGAGCGGGTGTGCAACCTGGAGAAGCTGCCCCTTAACGAGTATGGAGAATGCATCGGTGTACAGACGGACAAAGGCACGGAGCTGGCCACTAACCTGGTGATTGTCTGTAATGGTATCAAGGTCAACAGCTCTGCCTATCGCAGTGCCTTTGGTAAGCAGGAGGCCGCGCCATTGTCTATTCCCCAGGTTGCCTCTTCTCTGTCCAGCTGTCCCAGAAGGCCCCTCAGGCCCCTTCCCGAGGAATAGGCACCACCCTGCCTCCCCCTCTGTCCCGGGAGCTCATTTGTCTCTTCTGAATGGTGACACCCAACCTTAAATTCAGGTTCGGGTTCACTGTTGCTGTCCTTTCTTCAGCTGTGATGATGATGACTTAGTCCAAGATGTCCAAAGTGACCAAAATCTTCCAAAATTGGGGCCCGCTCCCTAGTGGTGAGAGATGAGAACAGGTTTCAGAGGGATGAAACATCCATTTTTCTGTTCCTTTCCTTGAATCACGGATGCAGAGGAAATTCTGCGGTTAGGCCTTTCTCTGTTCACAGATGTGCTGTTCTCTCCAAACTCTGACCCAGACGTTTGGCCACTTGAGCTTGGAATGACCATTTGGGGAGTAGGGACCATATTGGGCCTTTGCATTCTTAAAGCTCAGTATCCATCTATCTAGGTAACCGGAAGGTGGAGCAGGTGGGCTAATGGACTCCATGTGTGAGCTGGAGACTCTGTGTCTCCTTGTCAGGCCCCATGGTTGCTGTGCCCTCAGGTCCCCATCATTTATTTCCTAGTACCATTCCTGCACAAGGAGCTCCTACTTCGTGCCCTGCAGAAAAGACTCATCCAATCCCAGAGGGTGGTAGCTAGTCCAGGCCAGGCATGGGGGTGGAACTGAGGGCTTATAATGGACAGAGACCCCAAAATTTAACACTTAATTGGCCTAATTCATATTTCAAAGATAAACTCTTTTAAGTCCCTTAAAATGAGAAGTTTGTCATTTATTAAAACCCCACATTTATTTAAAAAATCTGATCCATGTTCAAGAAAAGAAAATTCAAGACTTGGCCAAGTTGTAAACTTAAGCACTGTAAGTTAATCATGGTAACTTACAGAGTTATACACATTTCATAAAATGACACTTGCTGCCTTTCTGGCAGTTCCACCCTGGAAGAGTAACTTGACTTTGCAGGAAGAGTTCTGGGGTGGGGGCTTCAGCAGAAATAAATTAGGTGGTGGGAGGCTTGCCCCTGGAGGGTGTGCCGTTTGGCCGGCACCAGAGCTCCTCTTCCTGCATTCTGGAGGCCACTTAACGTGGCAGCTCAGGGGCTTGGTCTCTTGTTGGTTTTGCCTGCCAGATAGTCAGCTGGCCAGCGATGGTGCCCTGAGGGTGAACGAGTACCTCCAGGTGGAGGGCTACAGCCATATCTATGCCATTGGCGACTGTGCTGATGTGAAGGAGCCCAAGATGGCCTATCACGCCGGCCTCCACGCCAACATCGCCGTGACCAACATCGTCAACTCCATGAAAGAGAGGCCCCTCAAGGCCTACAAGCCAGGTAAGGCAGCCCCACGTGCTTCACAGTCGGAGTGAGACACGGTGCAGCCTCTGAGATGACTGACTACTAGAATAAACCTTCAAAGCTTCCAACAGAGACACCCCATAGAGCACTTTAACAGTGGGGAATAAGCACGCAGATCTGGGGACTGCAGGCCCACAATACTGAGCAGGTTCTAGCGTGCGCCTCTGCTCCACAGGTGCTTTGACGTTCCTCTTGGCCATGGGCAGGAACGATGGTGTGGGCCAGATCAGTGGCTTCTATGTGGGGCGCTTCATGGTTCGGCTGGTCAAGAGCCGGGACCTGTTCGTCTCCACAAGCTGGAAAACCATGCGGCAGTCTGCACCCTGAGGAGGAGGCTGGGCGGGAGGCAAGGCACCACTGTCGCCAGCTGAGTGGATTGCTTGACAAGTGGTACCCACCCAACAAGTGCCAAGGACACTTCTTCTGGAGTAAGATGCCAGTGAGGTACTCGCCAGAAATGCAACTTACAGACAACCAAAAATGGAGAGAGAGAGAGATTGAAAGGACACCTCCCTAGAGGATTCTCTCTGGGGTGGAAAGGTCTCCTTGCCGTGTGCTGGCCCAACGCTTCACTTGGTCCTGGGAGGGTGAGGCCGGCCTTGTCTACCACAGGCTCCCCTTGGATGTGTGTGCATGCGTGCATGTGCACATGGGTGTGGCATTCTGAACATGCACAGGCAGAGCTGGGGCTCCTCACGGCTGGCAGCCTGTCTGGAAGGGCAGGAAGGGGGGACCTGCCAGGTGAGATCAGCGACGGAAGGGGATCTGCACCCCAGCTCCCCCATGGCTCGGGGTGGGGAGCCCACACATCCCGCCACACTCGGGTTGTCAACAGGAGCCCCTGTAAAACTCTTAGTTCCTACCGTCTTTAATCTTAATGAAACTGTCTGCATTTCCATTTTTAGATCCTAATTATATACCACAGGTTGCATTTATGAAGAAGGAGATAAGAAAATCTCCCTCTCTGTTAGTCCGTTGTAACAGTGAGTTTTTACAGAGCTAACGGAAGTGAAGACCGGAGGAGAGGCTGCTGAGCTCATGTGACCTCTGGCTGGTTGCCACCTGGTTCACATTCAGGGAGCAGATGAGGCTTCTGCGCGTGAGCCCCTGTGTGCCTCCAGGCTGCTGTCGTGGGCAAACTTCTAAGTGGCAAAACTCTGATGCTGGGGGACCCTGGGTGGTTTTGTGCTCTGGTTTCTTGGCCAACCCTAATGCCATTTACCTGGAGACCCAGCTGAGCAGCAATAACACCTGCCACCAACTCTGTTAAGGTGTATAAATGACTCTTCTATTTGGGAGAGAACTTCCAGTCTGGGGGAGCCTGTTCTGGACCACATGAAGTTAAGTCTCTACTGCCCGAGTGGTTGACAAATTCATCCGAATACACTCGGGTTCTGCCCTGCCGCCTGCCCCTCCCTGTCTGCTTTTGATGGCGGCCTCTAGATACTTGGCCAGAGTCCTGGGACACAAGTCTCACTGGGGTTCTCAGTCCATCCCATTGGGGCTGTTGCCTGGGCCCGAGTGGGACATGTGTCTCTCTCCCAAAGCATGGCAGTACCTGTAGAGCTTCGCCCAGGACTGTGTTCCTGTGGACCAAGGCTGGCCAGGCCCCCTGCTGCCTGAGAAACAGGCCATTTCGTGCTGTCTGACCTGGGGCGCCGCATGGCGGGACTCTCAGCCAGTGAGAGACAGGCCTGGTTCTATTTATAACATTCTAGACGTGTCCACCCATGGGGACAGTTTTCCAAACGGACGAAAATGTTGCAATAAAAGAGTATGTTGTAAGAAAGACACTGGATGCTTTATTTTTTTCTTTCATTTTCTTTTTCTTTAAAAAACAAAACAGAAAAAGCCTGAAGCAAAACCTTTTTAAGAGTAGTTACAGATATTACAGGGGTGAGGGTGGGGACACTAAAACAGAAAATAAGTACCAGTGAGATGCCTTCTACTGCTCCTCTCCCCGCCACTCAGTACAGACAGCCAGCAAAGCCCGAGTCACTGCTGCGCCCTCCTCCCTTGCAAAAAGGAGAAACAAGACTTAAAAATTTTGAAAGGATTTTTGTGTGTGTGTAAAAGTCAATGCTATAAATCTAAAATGAAGTCTGTTTTTAAAAAGAGTTCTAAAACAATAGGAAGAAAACACATGGAAAGAACTCCTCGTGGAGACCTGGTTTTTAGGACTGAGGCTCTTTTCAACGAGAATAGAGAAGGCAGAGGGCTCCTTCCGTGGCGGGACCTGCCCCCGCAGCCTCCGCCACCCAGTCCCTGCCGCCGCCCAGCGCTCCCCCGCACTGCCTTTCCTCTCCTTTCAAAGACAAAACCTGCGCCTGTGACTCTGGCCCTCCTCCAGCTGCCGCCGGACGGTGTGGCCACGGCGGCTACTTGGTGTCCAGCTTGGCCATCTCCTGCACGTAGATGCCGATGCTCTCACTGTCGAAGAGGAGGAAGTAGACATTCTTCAGCGAGGACGCGCTCGAGTCGTCAAAGTGGGCCGAGATGGCTTTGAGGGTCACCTGGGCGGCCGTCTGTTTGGGGAAGCAGTTTCTGTGCCAGAGGAAAAGAACAGCCTATGTCACTCTGGTCGCCGGGACCCACGGAGTAACTCAGCTCGGTGGTGGCGGTGCAGGCCCTTCTTATCTTGGCACTGGGCCCCGGTTTCTATCACATGGGGTCTCACCACGTGCCGGCTGGTCCGCACGTGAGCTCCTTCAGTGCCAGTCAGAGGGACAGCCGGGGACCCCAAGTGGGGGACTCACATCCTCACTTAACAGGTGCCACACGGACTCAGAGTTTAGCCAAGGTCAGAGGGCTGGCTGGTGAGCAGTGCCCTGTGCTTGAATCTGTAGCCTGACTTAAGTCAAGTTTGGTTTTAAAAACACCATTCAGCATTTCAAATACCTGGCCTTCAAAAAAGCACATAAAAGTTTTGTTAGCTCTTAACCCCAAAAGCAAGCTCTAGGTGACAGCCTTTCATTTCTCTGGGTGCGAGTGGCAGAGCCTCGGCCTCCTGGCCCTCCCGCCCTCCGGAGCAGCACTGGAATCCCCAGGGATTCTGAGGCTGTGGGTATTGGGTGGGTCTGAGACTCTGAATTCTAACATGGGGCAGGGGGTGACGCTGCCGCTGAGCTGTTTTCTGGTCATGTGTGCTAGACGGGGACAGCTGGTAGGGACTCGGGCTTTGAACTCTTGAAGAACCTGCCTCTCGCTCCTCCCTGCTGCCTCTTTCTGAGTGCTTCGAAGGGTGGAGCTGGGTTTCTTGCCTTATCACCTGGTCAGCATACGTGGCTGTGCTGGCAGCCCTTGGTCATGCCATTGGAAATGGCCAGGTGTGAGGAAGTGGGAGAGTGCTGGCCCCCAGGGAGACAGCTGGACTCGGCGCCTCCCCCACCCTCCTGGAGAGGCGCCTCTCACCTGCCACTGGGGAAGGGTGGGAAGGCCACGGACTTGAGCTTCTTGTCCTCTGCTGCGGACAGGCAGTTTTTGATGGTCTCTTCAAGCTGCTCTTCACATTTGTCGGAGCCCCACTGAGGGATGTGACAGTGGATGACAAATTTGGCTGCAAGTCCGCTGGATTGGCTGACAGCAGCTGGGACATGAGAGAGAAATGCTGCAGGTTATTTTCTAGTTTTCACCTTAAGCTGGGGGTTAGGCCAAACCCCCACATGTACCTGTTAGGTGTGTGGGGGACAAGGAGGTGATAAAAGAGTTGACCAGACAAATTCTCTGCTTTCCATGGGGACCTGATGTTTACAGAGAGTAGCAGCTGTGTTGAAATTGCTTTGGACAGCAGGCACAAGCTTCTTTTAAAGCGGATGTGACAGCACGTGACTTTCATGTGGCCTGCCACCTAGTCACTAGGTCGGGCTACCTGTTCACCATGGTTCCCACTCGAAGGCGCATCAGAATCATCTCCGGCGGCTGTGGTGGGCTGAGGCATGGCCTCCCCGAAATGGGCGCACCCTAGTCCCTGGAACTGGTGAATGTTAACTTGCATGGCATGAGGGACTTTGCAGACGTGACTCCGGGAGGGATTTTGAGATGGGGAGATAATCCTTTAAGAGGGAGGCATGGAGGTCAAGGTAGGAGAAGACACTTGACAATGAAGCAGAGATGGGATAGACCATGCGTGAGCTGAGGGACACTGCTGCTCAGTACCGGCAAGGGCAGGAACAGCTTCTTCAGGAGGAGCCAACTCTGCCAGCACCTTGATTTTAGTTTTTGAAAAACTGCTTGTAGATTTCTGACTTCCAGAACTCATAAGAGAATAAATCTGTGTTGTTTGAAGCCACAGAATTTGTGGTGATTTGTTATAGGAACAATGGGAAACTAATACAACATTTTTTAGACTTTTAACAAATAGACACGTCCACCCCCACCCCGAGATCCTGACTCAGCAGGCCTGGGACACGGCGTGTGCTGGTGACTAGGGTCCTCTGTGAGTCGGGGGCCACAGACTTGGCCATGCACTCCCTCAGACAGTGGTGGTCTTTTCGACCATCTGCAGAACCTGCGGGAGAAGGCACTCACATGGCTTGTGACATGGCCCTAGGTCCAACATGCACCCAGCGAAACCACTCACTCTGGAGACTGGATTTCCCTTTCCCCCACTGTGTCACGGGGACCCCAGCCAGTTTCCCCAGCCTCGCCTGGCCCCAGGCCCGTCTGCCTCATCCCCACACCACCTCCCGCCCATCCCTCTAGCTTCCCGTCGAAAATCAGGATGCGCCTCACAACCACCGTCAGCCTGGGCCGAGCCGAGCTCTCTCAGAAGTTGCACTCGCTTCTGTGTCACCTGGGGACGCTACCAAACCAAGGCCACGCCATACCAACTTCCCCGACGGAGGTTTCTGGGCCGCCCTGCGTTTGGCTGCAAATCTGCGGGAGTACCGGCTCATGGTTCAGATTCTCTGGTGAGGCTCTTTTCCCTTTGCTTAACCCAATGCCAAGGTCAAGATGCATGCCTGCTGCCCTTTGTGCATGGTGGGTTCACGTCTTGCTTGCTCTTAAACTGAATGTGTCCTGGCTTTATGTGGGGTCTGCTACCAGGCCCCCCGTCTTGGAAATCGATTCTTTCTTAACGGAATGCACGGCAGGGCCTGCCTTACAAGTGACGGTGTTTTCAAACTGGAGGGAATACAATGTTAGGGCTTCTCCAGATTCACCCCAGCAGTCCTTCTTCCCAGGGAGATACCACTCCCAGGCCCCGGAGACGCAGACCTGACAGACTTGGACCATTTCTTAGCTCCCGGCCGCTCCCGGCAGCCATCGCCCGAGTGCACTTGCTTCTCAGTGAGGCCTCCGGCGGCCCTTCCCGTGAGGGTTTGTGGGCTCTGGACTCTCAGCTCTTGAGAGTCTGAAGTCGTGCATCCTTTGCCTTTCCTCTTGAATATTAACAAAGTACTGTGTGCGAATCCTTGGCTGACGGTCTTTCCCCTCAAGTGCTCGGGAGACATGTCTGTACCTGCTCTAGGCAGCAGCGTCCTCGGTTGCCGGTGGGAAGCCACTGTCGGGCAGACGGCCCTCACAAACAGCCTGCCTTTCCTCATGGGCTGCTTTTCCGTTTTCTCTTGAGTTTTGAATTTCTGAAGTGTCACCACGATTTTAATTTATTATGCTCAATATTTTCAACCTAAGGACTCGTGGGTTTCATTCTGGAAAATTCTCAGTCGCAATTTTTTAAAATACTGCTTCTCTACCTTCTGTTCTCTGCCTCTGGATCTCTGGAAGCGTGCCGGGGCCTCACGCTCGTTCCACGCAGAGCGGCTGTGTTTTCCTCCCCTTCCCACCCTGATGGGCGGTTTGCTGGGTGCCTCCCCGGGGCCCCTCCTCCCCGCCCCTTGTCGAGGTCTGGTCTTTCGTGGCTGATTCAGGGCTCTGTCTCACGGTGATGCAGGGGTGTGGTAAGTCCAGACATCGAGCCAGTGGGCAGCGTGGCCCTGGTGAGGGGCTCCCTGCTCCCACTGGCTCCCCCAGAGAACAGATTTCACACCAGCCAAGGGCTGAAGACCATGGGAGGCCTACCCAGCCCTCGCTTTCAGCTGGGCTTTGGCTCCCCCTGGGAGTGAGGCGACTCAGTCTCATGGCCGTGTGAGAGGCAGTGTAAGAGTCATCCTCCAGACGGTTCTGCATATTTCCACACCTGGAGCCCAGCACGGAGCTTAGACCTCCCCCTGCAGCTGCCGCACAAAGCTCTCCTATCCCTGCCCATACGTACGTCTGTCTCATACTTCAGTGTGGCCCTGTCTTGAAGTTTAAAAAAAATCTGTTGTTGCTATATGTATGGGGAATGGCGACGTTCAGACTGCAAAGTGTGGGCTCACACTCCCTCTTGCCTGGGAGCCCCCATTACTCCTCCAGCCATCCAATCTGATCGTGACAGTCCCTGGCTCGAACTTTCAGAGATGTCCCTGTTGTCTACACAGGGTCTCCCTCTACCTGCTGCTCCCTGCTGGCCTTACGGCCATGACGTCCCTGCCCTCAAGTGGGTCTCATTCCCTCGAGGAGCCCCACTTTCCCCCCAGGCAGAGGGCGAGCTGTGCTGTCTCTCTGGACCCCACTGCAGTGTCTGTCTTTCCTCCCAGACTGTCCAGGGCTCGAGGGCAGGAGTGGGATTCACTATCTCTGGAGCCCCAACCCCAGGGTAGCGCCTAGCACTGACCAGATGGTCACTGGGGGTGGCGCGTGCCAGGACACAGATCTGCAGTTGGACTGCCCATCAAAAAATGACCAACAATCTTAAAAACAAGTGTTCAAACAAAACCTGTGCACAAATGCATATAGCAGCTCTATTCACAATAGCTAAAGGTGGAGGCAACCCAAGCGATGACTGGGCCAACAAAATGGAATATTATGCAGCCATGGAAAGGAATGAGGTTCTGATACATCTGCCACATGGTGGACCTCGAAGGAACTGTTACTCGAAAGAAGTCAGACACAAGAGGTCCCATGTTGTAGAGTCCGTTTATATGACGTATCCAGAACAGGCAAAGCTGCAGAGACAGAGGCAGATTGGTGGCTGCCGGGGAAAGGGGAGAAGAATGACTGCTTGAAATAAAGTTACCCAATAGCTCCAGACCTTTTTTGGGTGACCTGATGCAAACTGGCTGGAACTATCTGGATATTTTACAGCCTCCAAGGCATATGAAATGATCGATGTAGGGCTGCTCAAATCAAAAAATAGCTCTCTGATCAGTTACGGCACAGTTTTCTTTTCAGAGGGTCTCGTAAGAAGCAGGTAATGCTGGAGGGGGGAGCTGTGCTGGGAACGTGGGCCCGACTCCTCACTCACCTTCAGCGACTTCCAAAGGGCCTTGGGACTTGCGGAGCTCCTTCACCGTGTCCAGGAACTCCTTCCCCCCGGCCTTCTCCAAGGCCTTCCCTGCGCAGGAGAACAAGGGGAAGGAAGTCACTGTGGTGGTTCTTTTCAGTGTCACTGATTACACTGTTTGACATACTTTTATTAGGCCAGAAAAACAGCCAAACCCTACTTAGAAGGCTGGAATAAAACTTTGCAGCTGAAACCCAGGTCAGCCAGTGGGCACAGGGGGTGGGGCCTCTGGCCTCTGTGCATTGGGACTTAGATTCTAACAAACTCTTTTTTTAAGTTTTGTTTTTAAGCCTCATCTGAGAATATATATATTTTTAAATTGATGTGAGAGAGAGAACAAGGGAGGAAGACAGAGGGAGAGAGAAACAGGGATTGTTGCTTCTCCTGTATGTGCCCCAACTCGGGATCAAACCTGCAACCTCTTCATGTGCAGGCTGATGCTCCTACTGACTGAGCTACCTGGCCAAGGTCTGTAATAAGCTGTTAAAGAACTTTTTTAGGGTGTCATTTGGCCATGAATTGTCTCATGAAGTGAATCCTGAAGGTGATTTTATATTAAAGAAGTGAGGCTCTAGGGTCCTGTTCTCTGGACTCAGTCCCTATTGTGTCAGTTAAATCCAGTGTCTTGATTTGATGGCAGCTCCCCATACTGGGGAGTTTTCCACAGGCCCTCCTGTTATCAGTTTATAAACCTGGTCCCAAGCCACAATGTGTCCAGGGGATGCAGCCACAATGGTAAGCCCAGGCCTGAGGTGACCAATGGCTCAGCAGAAACCTTGGGTCGAGTACTGGGGTACTGTTCCCCTCTCACCACCACCAATGTGTTGTAAGTCCTTGGGGTCAAAGGACAGGCAGGCCCTGGAATGCTACTCCCCAATATGGGCCTTGATTTTCAATGGAAAAATGCAGAGCTTTCCACTGGGAGATCCTTCGAGTCTTGGATATTGGGACAATTCCTTACTCAATATTTCAGAGCTGCGCTTCTGCAGAGGCCAAGTGGAGCCCCCAGCAGACGGCAGGACCCCACTTCTCGCCCACTGGGAACCTGAGCTGTGTGCCTCTGAGACCCATGGGCGCTTTGTCCGGACTGGGATGATGGCTGCTTTTGCCAGGAGACGAGGCATTTCCCCTTGTGTATGTCCATCATCTTCCGAATTTGGTGATCTGGATGTCTGGGGCAAGTCTCAACTCTCTTTATGATTATTAGTAGCTATTATTTTGAATTCACAGGCTCCCCTAGAAGCTGGAGGAGGGCGCCTCCCTGCTCCACACTTGCACACTCAAGTGTGTTTGGAGAGCCACAGGGCACATCAGTTAGGGAAATGCCATCCCAGCAGCCACTCTTCACTGGGGAGAGGGTGGGAGGGGGATTTCTTCACGGATGTACTTGGGTTTCAATGATACAATTTGGGGATGGTGATCACAGGCTATCCCTGGTGCCTCTACCTCTCCTTTCTGGCCCTCAGACCCCTGGCCAGTGTTGACCTGCTGGGGCACAGAAGCCTGTCGCCAAGTCCCTGCTGAAAGCAGGGGAAAGTAGGTCTGAGCTGCTGCACTCTGCACTCAGGTCAGGGGCCAGATGGGAATGTGTAAAAGGCAAGGTGAGTCCACCCTTTCCCCGAGGACTTCTGATGAGGGACCTGCCGTCTGTGGAAGTACTCCAGTGAGGACAGGAGGAAGGAATGCTGGAATTAGAGCATGTGCACTTTGCTGCCCCCGACGAAGGGACAAACCCAGAAACGGAGCATGACGAGAGACAACCAACCGACCAGGTGTTGTGTGCCCCTGACAGACGAACATTCCATCACTGACTGAGTCGTCTTGCCCAAGCTTTTGAACCTGAATCTTAGTAAGCCTCTAGATCAACTCCCAATTTATGAGCAAGACAGAGAAGAAACATATTTAAGGACGCCAGGAGCATGCAAGCCACAAAATCTGGGCTGTAGCCTGCCTTCCTCCACAAGTAAATTGCAAAAACAACGAGAGAGAGAGAGACAGACAGACATCTCCAAAGGGGAAACTATGGGCTACAAGAGACTTGAGAGACTTATTACCCAGTTGTAATGTGTGGATTATTTGGATCCTGAATCAAATAAACAAATTAAAAAAATTATTGACATTTATGATGCAACTGGAATTTGAACACTGATACTTGATATTGACTTAGAAGTTCTGGTTGTGATACAGCATTGTGGCTGCATTGCTGGAAATTGGCCTGCATTACTCTGAAATACTCACAGATGAAACGACATGACGTGTGGAGGGATGGACATGGGGGCAGAGCTGAAACACTTTTGGTCATGGGTCAGTGATTTTGCAACAGGGTGCCTGGAGTTTCGTTGTACCCTTCTGCTATTTTTACATTTGCCTGAACTTTTCTGTCATAGCAACGGTGTTTTAGAGAGAACGAATGAGGGTCTCGTTTGTATGGAGTTGCTGAGCTGGGTGCTGGTGGTGGGACTGGAACGCGGTGGGAGGGCCCCCTCTAACGATGCCACAATGGCACGAAGATCGTCGCTCATCAAATGCTTCTGAGCCCAGCACAGCGAGAAGCACCATCCTCGAGCTATCTCATTTGGTCTGCACAGCACCCCCACGAGTCAGGACCTGCTGTCACCTGCGCTGACAGGTGAGGAATAGAGGTGCAGAGTGTTCAGAAACCTGTTTCAAGTCTCAGAGGTAGCAGGCGAGCCGTAAAGCCCACTGGCCAGGCCGACCCCTGGAGCTCCGCTGCTGGGGTCTGAGACATGCCTTCTCCTCCCACGCCAGCACTCTTTCCATTCTACCACCACCCCGCCACTTAGAGCTGGAATATCTCTGGTTTTCCTAAAATAAAAATGCAAACTATAGAGATAATAAACTAGGACACCGTCACTTGTGTTGCTTGTGAGAAGCTAGGACACACTTCCAAAGAGAGCTGTGGATCAAAGCCTTGGGGGCATCCTTCCCCGGAGATGGAGACAGGGCGTTGGTGTCGGCAGGGCCTGAGCTGGGTTTGAACAGTGAGGCAGGCATTTTCGCCACCTCTGTTTCTGTGCCAGAGGAGTCCTGCTTCTCTAATGAATCGCCCCCTCCCCAGTGCTGCCCTATCTCCTTTTCTGCAAAGCAAGAGGCTCCTGCTACCAAGGGGGGACACAGTGAGCCCAGCAGGTGGGGCCCCTGGGGCCGCCATCCAGGGCTGAATGAGTAGAAACTGCCCCTAGTCACCCATCTCAGAGGGGAGCCCTGCATCCCAGAGATGAAGGCCTTTCTTTGCTCATTTCACTCTTTCAATGGGGAGTTTAAGGCACTCCTGTCTTGTGAAATGGCTACGATGGTGACCACTTAGTCTGCTACTGCGATATTTCTAGTGCCCGTGATAGCTTACCTCCCCAAGCTCTTCTATGGAGGCTGGCCCCACCCCCACCTTAAAGACAGCTAACTTTTCCTAGATGTCTGTTTCCTTTTTACCAATGGTGTTCTCACTGTGTATGTACGCTTAAAACATAGGTAGAGTTTTACCCAGAACATGCACAACAATGTTTCTAGCAGTATTCCTCATTATTGTCTAAACTGGAAACTCCCCAAATGCCACCCCTGGTAGAACAGATGGACACACTGTGGAATGTTCCCACGGTGGAACACTACACAGCAAAGAAAATGAACGAATGAGCTTCAACGGCATGGGTGGATGTCACAAATACAGAGCTGAGTGAAAGGGGCCAGAACAAAAGAAGGCAATACTGCATGATTTCATTGACATAAACTCTAAAACAGATGACACTATCGGTGCTTTGGAGAACAAGACAGCGAGCGCTTGCCGTGGAGGGAATGGTAACTGGCAGTGGGGTGGAGGGGCGCTTCCGAGGCCTTGGTAAGGATCTGCCTCACAGTCAAGGTGCTGGTTATGAAGATGTATTCGCTTTGAGGAACATTCACCAAGCTGTGCACTAATGATCTGTTTTTATATAGCACTTCAATAAAAATTTCAAGAATATATGCAGATTTAAAACAAAATGAGTTACTATCCAGGCATGCTGTTCAGCTACACACACAGCGGCATCTGACATGGCACGCCAAGCAGGGTGTGTCTAGATGACCGTGGCCAGCTTCACAAGAACTCGCTTGACAGCGGGCTGTCCTGTGGCACCACTACCAAAGTCTCAGGACCTTACCTATATCTTCCTTGAGGTCGATTTCGGCTGTGGTTGGGTGGACGATGCCCTCCACTCTCATGGAGCCAATGTGGCTGATGTCACTCTGGGTCAGGGACAGCTGCGTTAGGAAGAAAAGATGGAGGGAGAGTGCGGGAAAGATGAAATCCTGTTGAAAATCTTCATATTTTACATCGTTTCTGTTTATTCTCCCAATTGTTAATACTGTCAACACCAAGGGTTGTACCTGGAGCAACTGTCTCACGTTTCCCAGGCGTTTGGTTTTCACTGGGCTCTTCTGAGCTCAGTGAATTTGACTTTCACTCTGAGGTTAGCAGCATGCAACAAATGTCCTCCTCTTCCGGGAGCAGAAATGGGACCTCCCCTCCTCTTCCTTTCTCTATTGCCTCTGCCCTCAATTCCCAGTCCCGGCAGCCTAGGTGTTTGGTGACCTATTCACTGAGTAGCTCTTGCAAGGGAAGCCTGGGGGCGTGCTCTCTCCTCTGCCTTCTGCTTTCTGCACCTTTCCCGGAGCAGCACAGAGCTCTGGGGCAGGGACGCAAAGCTGATGGCCTTGTTTGAGAAGTAATGGGCTTCAGGACCCTGGCCTGCCTATGTCTGGCCGCCTTGCCTTCACAGGACCACATTGTTGGGGCTGCACTTGGGAAGTGCCGCCCTGTGTGCTCAGAGCTTAGTACAGTGAAGGCATTACCCACGTCGCCCCGCGTGAGTGGGAACTTCATGTTCCCTAGAGAAGCGAGAGAAAGCTTATTGTCGTGTAACTATGGATGGCCCCTAGAGGGGACAGAAATTCCATCTCTTTGCTCCTGGCTTTCATCAGAGATGGATTAGGGACCTGCCACATTGCGCTCTTCTTCTAACATGCTCTTCCCAGCCGCTTCGAGAGAAGTTTACACTCTACTGTTGCCAGGCTGCAAACATTCAACTACCAGGGGTTTGAGTAACTGTTTCCTTGTGGATCTTATTGCAGCCCCAGTTGAGCTGATAGATAAATTGTCTGTTTGGTCAACTTTGATGCTATGGGAATGAATTATCTGCATGTCTGGCTGGGCCGCTGTCGTGCTGGAGACTGTTCAAATCTCTAGCCCTGTTTGTTTTCTTCCTGCCACCGGGAAAGGCAAGCAGACTAAATTATTGGCCAATAATTCATTTCTAACACCAAGGGTTTTCAGGAAACATATTTCTATTTTCTTTCTTTGATAAATTACATTGAGTCATGTAAGGTGGACCTCCCAAAGCCTGTTTGAGAAAGTTAGCTGTGAGTGTGGGCACGGAAATAACAGGGGCAGGGGAATTTTCAGCAAGCCAGTAGTGCCATCCTCTCTGCTGCCCAGACGGAATCTCTAGGCCGACCAGCGTCGGCATGAACAATGCTCAGCACTACAGAGCCCGTTTGCCCTCACAACGGAGACACTGCCCTTGCTCTTTAGTTTAAAAAGGACTAATTCAAGGCCAGAGTGAAAGTCGGATTAGGGGAGCCAGGCACTGAAGGGAGGCATCATTGCTTGTAAATGGTAGGTTATAAAAATGCAGTCATGTTTTACTGCAGCACAGTACAATCCTCTTTATTACCTTCTGCCCTAGAACAAGGCTTTTGGAAGAGAGAATGGTGAATCCATCCCCTGGCCCATCTTCAGAGGTGGAATTTGAAGTTCCTTCTTTGTCACTGTCCTTTGGTTTGGACTGTGGGTAAAAATCAGAGGGACAGATGTGGAATCATTTGGAAGAAGCCCAAAGTGGCCAGACAAAGCCCTTCCCATGGCTCCCACCGACGTGGATATGCAGGAAGTGGTCAGGTGTTATGTTCTGCTATTCTCAGTGGAGAAGCGAGGGACAGCAATACAAGGAAAAGGAAAGGGTGCTGCCAAAAGTACAGTACGTTGAAGGGTTCACAGTGTCTGTAGTTCTCAGTCAAACCTGGACAGGTAGGTTGTTCTTCCTGTTTTCGATGCCTACAGCTTTATGATGACAATCATCAGAACTAAGTGGGGTCATTCTAGCACACTGCTCAACCGCCCTTCCCCTGGGGTTTCCCTGGGGCACTGTGGCAGTGCAGTGAGCTCTTATATAACCTCTGTGTTGTCACAGAGGTCTGTGGGTGGAAACTTACAAGCTGCGCTGTCCAGTAGAATCTCCCGTGATCATAGGAATGTCCTGCATCTGTGCTGCTCAGTGTGATTGAGCACTCAGCTGGTGCAACCGAGGAATGAATTTTAAATTTGATTTAGTTTTAATTAAGTTAAATTCAAATTGGAACAGCCACACATGGATCTCGGTTACTGTGCTGGTCAGCATGGGAAATTATTGGTCTGCGAATGGCATCTCTGAGCTGTAGCTACTTAGCATATCAGGTTATCCAGAACACCTGAAATCCCACTGGCTAGACTTAGGCGACTATCTAGGGGAGACTAGAGATACTTTGGTGTGCAACACGGAGTGCTGGAGAAACGGAAGGCAGAGTGCCAGGCTACTAGCTCTCACATAAGATTTTAGTGGGGACAATGGAAGGGATCTGGAAACATGGAGACCACCCACACTTGGGGTTTGGAAACCAGCAGACCTGCCTGATGACCTGAGCTGCGTCTCAAGGGCTGCTTATTCCTCTCCACAGACACTCATGTCATTTTCTCCAGGCACCAAGCTGTGGAGAGGCCCCGGTTCTTTGGAGGTGCTGCTGCACCTTCATCTTTGGAACCTTGAATTTTCCTCCCGTTCCGAGAGTCCCTGGCTCACCTTTTTGGACGTCCGTGGTTTGGCAGCCTTGGATTTCTTGCCCCCCTTCTTGCCTGATGTGGCCTTCCTTCCTCTTTTCTCTGGGGGAGGGGAGAGGATAGTTTCCGACTTGCCTTTGGTCCCTCGCTTTTTGGCCAGCAGTTCGGGGTGAATTCTGGGCAGGACGCCGCCACTGGCAATGGTCACTCCTTTCAGCAGCTGAAGAAAGAAACATGCGAGTTCAGACAGCTAAGAGCTTTCCAATTATGGATTTAATACAATTCTAACTGCTTGCAAAACAAGGTCTAACTCTGGTCTTTGCATTCCCAAAGATATTGCACAAAACACACTCTAATTGGCTTTCCCCATTTCAATTGCAGAGCATGTCTCTGTAGTTACCAAGGTCCCCTGTGGTTTTGCACAGAAAACAAAACAAGCAAAGAAACATGAAAGGGTACAGAGGTTGAAACCAGTGATGGACTCTGGAATTCCAGACATAATAGAGGATAAAGAGTTTCACAGTGGAGAGCACAGCTTGACAAAATAAGGTTCAAAGGTCAATGCGAGGGCTAGACCCAGTTAACAGCAGACCAGTGGTCCCTGCACCCTTTTGATCACATAGTCCGTCAGTCAAGTCTGTTTGACCAGGCTTCTCCCACCTGCTGCCTGTTTACTTTAACTAATGGGCAGGTACTACTCCACCGACACATTCTACACGCTCCAGTGCGGCAATGCCCCAAGTGTGGTCTGCAGCCAGGCTGGTGCACAACCACCAGGTATCCATCTGTGCCAAAGTACAGGAATCACGAGGAAGTCTAGAGACCTTTAGAGTAAATTGACAGAGTTATTGTGTATCTATCGGATGTAATAATAAAACTGTGATAGCTTGTAGATTGTATTATTTTATTTTTCTAGTAATTATTTTTTATCACATTTTTCAAAATTATCAGCTCACAATGAATTGGAAATAAGAATCACTTTACCACAGACAGTTTGAGGAAATGAGATTAGAAAATAAATACAAATAAAAATTCTTTTTTAAAAAAATGTAATCTTTATTATAATTTTTCCATTACCATTTAGTCCCCATATACCTCCCTCCCCTGAGCAATCGCCACACTGTTGTCCATGTGCATGAGTCCTTTTTCCTTTCTGCTCAGTCCCCCCACCCCCTCACCTCGCCCACCACCACTAGCTGTCATCTGTTCTCTGTCTATGGGTTTGTCTCTGTTGTGCTTGTTAGTTCAGTGTGTTCATTAGATCCCACATATGAGTGGAAACATATGGTATCTGTCTTTCTCTGACTGGCTTATTTCACTTAGCATAATGTTCTCCAGGCCCATTCATACTGTTGTAAAGGGTAACATTTTCTTTTTTACAGCCAAGTGGAATTCCATTGTGTAAACTTCCCATAGTAGTTTTACCCACTCATCTGTTGATGGGCACTCGGGCTGCTTCCGTATCTTGGTGATCGTAAATAATGCTGCACTGAACATAGGGGTGCTTATATGCTTTCGAATTAGTGTTTTGTCTCCTTTTATGTCCATTAAGATTTGCTTTACATATTTAGGTGCTCCGATGTTGGGTGTATAAATATTTACGAGGATTACACCCTCTTGTTGGATTGTTCCCTTATCATTATGTAGTGCTCTTCTTTGTCTCTGACTATATATAGCCTTGGTTATAAAGTCTATTTTGTCAGATATAAGTTCAGCTACCCCAGTTTTTTTTTCTTTTCCATTTGCATGAAATTTCTTTTTCCAACCCTTTACTTGTAGTCTGTGTGTTTCTTTTGATCTGAGATGGATCTCTGGGAGGCAGTGTACATATGGGTCTTGTTTTCTTATCCATTCAGCTACCCTCTGTCTTTTGGTTGCTGCTTTTAAGCCATTTACATTTAAGGTGATTATTGATAGATACATATGTAAGTGCTATTTTATTGTTAAGCTGTTTTCCTCTTTTTTTTCTTTCTCTCTTCTTTTCCCTTCTTTTCCTTCTTCTTCTTCCTCCTCTTTCCTCCTCCTCCTTCCTCCTCCTCCTCTTCCTCTTCCTCTCTTCCTACTTCTTCTTCTTCCAAGCTCTTTACCATTCGTTGCAGTACTGGTCTGGTGTTAACAAACTCCTTTAGCTTTTTCTTGTCTGGGAAGCTCCTTATTTCTCCTTTGATTTTTTAAAAAAAGATTTTATTTATTTATTTTAGACAGAGGGGAAAGGAAGGAGAAAGAGAGGGAGAGAAACATCAATGTGTGGTTGCCTCTTTTGCAGCCCCTACTAGGGACCTGACCTGGCCTGCAACCCAGGCATGTGCCCTGACTGGGAATTGTACCGGTGACCCTTTGGTTCGCAGGCTGGTGCTCAAGCCACTGAGCCACACTAGCTGGGGCTCTACTTTAATTTTTCAATGATAGCCTTGTTGGGTAAAGTAGCCTTGGTTGTAGGTCCTGGCTTTTCATCACCTTGAATATTTCATGCCATTCCCTTCTGGTCTAAAATATTTCTGATGAGTAATCAGTAACAGTCTAATTGGTGCTCCTTTGTAGGTTACTACCTGCTTTCCTCTTGTGGCTTTCTGGATTCTCTCCTTATCTTTAAGTTGTCATTTTAATTATGATGTGTGTCAGTGTAGGCCTCTTTGAGTCCAACTTGTTCGGGACTCTCTGAGCTTCCTAGACTTGTGCAACATTTCTCTTCACCAGATTAGGGAAGTTTTTGGTCCGTATATCTTCTAGTAGGTTCTCAATTCCTTGCTCACTCTCTTCTCCTTCTGGTATTCCCATGATGCAGATGTTGTTATGCTTCATGTTTTCCAAGATATTTCTTAAGCTCTCTTCATTCTTTGTTTAAATATGTAATCTTTATTAAATTTTTCCATTACCATTTAGTCCTCTTATACCCCCCTCCTCCCAGCAATCACCACTCTGTTGTAATATCCATGAGTCCTTTTTCTTTGTTGCTCAATCCCTGTACCCCCAAGTTCTCCTCAGTTTTAAAATTCTTTTTTCTTTTTGTTGCTTTGCCTGTTTTTTTCTACCTGGTCTTCCAAAATACTGATTAGATCCTCTGCTTCATCTAACCTACTGTTAATTTCTTCCAGTGTATTATTTATCTCAGATAGTGCATTCTTTATTTCCGGCTGGTCCTTTTTAATGATTTCTATGTCTTTTTCCATGCTGTTGAGTGTCCTTTTTTATTGTTGTTGTTGAGTGTCCTTATAATTATAATTAACTCTATCTGAGAAATTGCTTACCTCCATTTCATCTAGTTCTTCTGGAAAATCCTCTTGCTCTTTCATTTGAGTTCTGTTTCTTTGCCTTTCTATTTTGTCTGCTTTGCATTTTCCACGTTAGAAGTTAAACTAATCAGCTGCTAAGCAAATCAGTTGTTAATCTGATCACTCTGTAATCAGCAGTCAGGCTTAAGCTCCACAGGGTGGGGCAGAGTAATTCCTATTGGTGAGGCTATTGCCTCGGCTCAGCCCGATGCCATTCAGACAGGAGTGCTGTGCCTGAGAGAGATGGCTCCTGCAGTATGGGGAATGACTCAGCACCTGGATCCTGGTGGCAGTTCCCTCAGTTCTCTCCCCAGAGCCAACAACCCCAGACTTTCCTCAAGTGTCTCTAGTCCACTCTGCCCTCCCTTTGCTGGTGCCCAGAGTAAGTGGCTGCAAACAAAATTTTGTGCATTGGCCCTTTAAGAGGCTCTCTGTGTCTCTAGCTGTCTCTCCCTGGCAGACAGAAACTCTGCTGTTTTTCACAGCTGGATGTTATCTGGGTTCCTTTCTGGCTCTGATGCTGTAGGCTGGGGGGCTGGGCTTGGGTTTTAGATCCCACACTTCTTGGGGGATCCCCCTGGCTGCTGAAATATCCCACTGGCACTTCAGCTGCCACCTGTGGGAGCCCAGCCAGCCCTCTGTGTCTCCTCCACACTCCTTCCCAGTCACATTGTGGGGAAGTGTTTTCTTCTGGCTGTCTGTGGTTATAAGCTTCTGTCCAGCTAGTGTTCAGTTGGTTATTCAAGATAATTTCTCTACAATGTAGCTGTGATTCCAGATTGGTCCTGGGAGGAGGTCAGTGTAGCTCCCACTTACTCCTCCACCATTGTGGATCCTCTTTTTCAAAAATTCTTATACTATCAACCTACCACCTTGCACATCCTTGAGGGTGGGTGGGAACATTCACTCCATTTTGGAGTCAGTTCTAAAATATAAAAGGTCGGTTCTAATACGTGAAGAAGGGCTCTCTTGCCCTCATCAGAATACATCATCAACGAAGTTTGGGGGAAAAAAACTGTCAAGAGAGTAATAAATGTGCACTGTACCTTCCCAGCAACACACTGGGCTTGCTCTGAAAGAGGAAAAGAAGGTCTGATCAGACCCAGAACATACAATGGGATCTATTCCAGAGGCAATTGCATTTTGAAGCTGAATGGTACAGCTAGCAGAATGCGTTCTTCTCTTATATGGTCAACGTGTTTTGGTATAAATGCAACTAGGAACTGTAGCAGGATGATTTGTAGCCAGCCACAGCCACGTGCAACAGTGTGTTTGGCAAATCCATCTGGTGGCACGTGTCCATGCTGCAGACATACCTGGTTGAGCTCCTCGTCATTGGCAACTGCCAGCAGGATGTGTCTTGGGGCTATCCGGGCCTTCTTGTTGTCCCTTGCAGCATTGCCGGCCAATTCTAGAATTTCCGCTGAAATTACAAGGAGGAGTTAACAGGCAATCACAGAATGGGGCCTGAGCTTTCTAAAGCTTTTTTTGGGGGGTGGGGAGAGTATGGGGGGAATGGTCTTTGAGTTTGATCACATTTATTCATTTGTGATTTTTATGTCTGGGCCTGGAAAGAAATTCAGAAAACTGAAAAGAATTCGGGTCACAGACAAGTAAGATATTTTAACAAGACCTGGTATATGATCCTATAGCAAAGTCTCCCAGTTATCAGTTGACATTGATTCTTCCCCATCCTCTTTGGTATATGGATCTCTGATTATTTTTGTTGATCTTATATCCATAGGAAGAAATAAAGACAGCTTTCCCCAACATCCCTTGTTGATTAGTGTGGTTATATGACTAAGTTCTGGCTAATGAAAGGCAGTCATGTTGTATGGTATTCCTTCCTTTTCTACTGATGGACTGAGGACATGATGGCCGGAATTTGAGCAGCCATCTTTGACCAAGAGGAAGAAAGCTGTGGATGACAGAGTAACAAGACAGAAGGAATGGAGGTATCTTATGACTACGGAGCTTCCTTACCAACCTGGACTATGTTCTATAGACTTCTTTTGTATGAAAGAGAAATAAACTCTTGTTTCAGCCACTGTTGGCAGAAGTTAATCTTGACCAAAACAAAATCCTAACACAGGACCTGAGCTTCTTTTAGCTTACAGACAGCAGGGCCATCTGTGAAGAGACTAGTGATGTAGGTAAGGTCTATCTTCGGTACCCACTGGGACCTGTTGCAGAATCTCGTTTTCCTTATCACTCGATGCCCCAGGTCCCTCTTGTCCTAAAGGAAAGTAGATGGGAAGAATTGAGAAGGAAGGTAGGCTGGGGCCCAGGGGTTTCCCATGTGTCCCTCAGAACCTACTAATGGCCCCGAGTTTAACAAACATGTCATCTGGTAAACATGATGGGGAGGAATTTTCCTAAAACCACTTCACATTCTATCCAAGATTTTGAGTCAAAATTATTTTAATCTATATAATTGTTTTATACCATCTGTATACTTTCTCCTTCCTCCTATTTTGTTATTTTTCCTCAATTTTAGAAGGATGTTCTGCTAAATCACACTTGTCTGCCCTCAGAAGTGTGAATGAGCCTACAGAGAAAGACTTCTTCCTTTACAAAGTTGTATTTCCTTTACAAAGCTAACGGCGACGCGCCAGGGAGGTGCCCCCTCCCTCAGGAGGAGAGACTGTGTGCATGTGGTCTGCGTGTGAGTCTGCCGTGCACTGTTCGCTCGGGAGTGTGCCTGCGTGCTGGGGGTTCGCTGTTCCAATGGCGTGAATACTAAACCCCCAAATTAACAGGCGATTCTCTGTCTTTACAATTAACCTAATTTCAAATAAACTAGCACATGAAATTGCCATCATTTATAAAATCCGTGGCAATAAAATAAAAACTTGGCATAAGTATGCCATATTAACTAAGCAAATGTAATTAACAAAAATTAGAATAAAATAAGCATTAGAGTTAAATATTTATGTGGCATTTCCATAATGAAAAGTGCTAAATCACTGCAAATTCATCTCACAACATCCTTTCTAGGTAATTAAGCAATGAATATTGTGTTTACCAACAATTCCCTTATGCAGTGGTCATGTTTTCTGAATCAAAGATTGGGGGGCGGGCACTATCGTTTGAGAGGTATGAGCATATATATCTGTTAGGACATGGGACAGAGCACTTGAAATTATTATATAGTAATCTGATTTGTTGTATTCAGACTGCTGCCCATCCCTTTATCTTAAAAAGTGTACCCATCCAGAAGAAACGTAGTCATTCTGCTGTAACTCATGGGCTTGCTGCATGACTCCAGGTTAAAATGTGCACTTCCCACTGTGTGCAAAGAAAAGGAGTTTCCTGCCCTGACCAGGTGGCACAGTTGGTTGGAGTGTCATCCTGTGCACCAAAAGGTCGTGCCTTTGATCCCTAATCAGGGCACCTGCGGGAGGCAACTGATTGATGTTTCTCACACTGATGGTTCTTTCCCTCTTTAAAATCAACTGACATCCTTGGGTGAAGATTTAAAAAAGGAGTTCCCTGCACTTGTTCAGCTCCGGGGCCCCATGCCTGGGCAGAAGGCACACTCCACTTACCCTTTTTTCTAGATGGGTGTAGGGGCCAAGGAGCCTCCCATTTTAAGCTTCTGAGCAATCAAATTTAATTTAGCATTTTGATCATCACTCTCCTGTGTCTGTCACCTGCATTTAGAGGAAGAAGTTAAGCATCCTCCTGAGTTCATTAACTTAGCGGTCACACGAGAAGCAGAGCTAATGGGAAGCCCTACATTCTTGGAGCCTTCAAGAAGCCCCTGAAGGTTGGTTATTTTCAACTTGACAGACAGATGCACAGACATGAAATTCACAGAAAGAAAATCTGCTGGAGTCAAATGCAGCACAGAAAAGTAAAGGCTGTGATTCAGCAGATGGCATAACGCAAGGTGCAAGGTGAGGCTCACGTGTGGCTGAGCTCCAGGACGGCCACCCCCTCCAAAATCAGGTACAGAAAGAAGACTTTGATCGTGTGCTCTAGAGCAAATGTGGAGGCAGAGCTTTTTTTTTCTTTGAAGAGGAAAACTTCTTAATGATACGCAGCAGAAAAGCAAGACCAAGGAGCTATTTTCTCTGATGAATGTTTAATTTGAACATTTCTTGGGACAGAAATGTCACCATTTAAATGTTTGAAATAATGTTAATCATTATTAATATTTTCAAATGCTGTTCTGACAAATGCATTGAGTTGCATTTGTTCTGAACAATAAAATAAGCATTTGAGTTAAATATTGATATAGTATTTCCATAATTAAAAGCACTACATCACTGAGAATTCATTCTCACATCTTTTCCATGTTAGGGTTGCTACATTCTTGAGTGACTTTATTGATCTTGGGAACACAAGTATCCTATTGGCAATCAGTGGGAAAACTGAATTATATAACACACATTTGTTTCATTGGAAATTCTGCAGGAAGATCATTACTCTGTTAAGTGGTGGAGACTTCTACGGAAGTTTATAGACTTCCATAGCAAACCTCTCACTTCTTGGAAGTCTCACTTCCAGCAATAGTAGCCATCTGGAATGCAGCTGAGTATCTGGTAGTAAGAATATAATTTCTGCAGCCAAAAAGGATATTGGAAAGCTCACCATGCACATTATTTGGGAAGAGACTGTGTCCTCTCATTTCGTACACAATTTGAATCAACACTGGAAATCCCAGCCCCAGCAGATGGGTGATACCACGTTCAATGGAATGCTAGAACAGAGGGCACGGAGTGGCCACTCCTTCATGCCTGTCTCCTTCCCTGGCCCCTGCTTGCTTGTACACTTGCCCACTAGGTGACGGTGCCCCTGGGGCTC
The DNA here is from genome assembly GCA_004024845.1 of Tonatia bakeri. Classification (NCBI taxonomy): domain Eukaryota; kingdom Metazoa; phylum Chordata; class Mammalia; order Chiroptera; family Phyllostomidae; genus Tonatia; species Tonatia bakeri. The sequence continues at coordinate 30,534 of PVIA01006460.1, forward strand.
TGGGAGGGCCTTTTGCTCTGCTCAGGCCATGCAGTCTCTGGGGGGAGTCACATTCATTCGTTGCTCCAGCATCCACCTACCTGCCCATGTGGTCAGATTTGCACCATCAACTCTATTGTGATGTCACCTGGGACTCCTCATGTGGGTGTCCCACAGGTAAATCCAACTCCCCAAATCTAAATCACCTCTTTCCCAAACCTGCTCCTCCCATCACCCTTGGGTCTGGCACAGACCTGGGAGTCATTTCCTCCTCCTCTTTCTCCGTCCTGCCTCCCAGCCTCATCAACCTCACACACCTTTGCCTCTCTTCTCCATGCTTGTTGCCATTCTCTTCCAGCCCAGAAAATAGTAATGGCTGTCTAAATGGTTTCTTTGTCCCCAATTTTGTCCTCCAGAACCATGCCAAAAGGACCACTGCTAGGTCATAGGTGCCTTTGTGCAAATTAGAAGATGTACTGACCCTGGCTGGTGTAGCTCAGTGGACTGAGCATGGGCCTGTGAACCAAAGGGTCGCTGGTTCGATTCCCAGTCAGAGCACATGCCTGGGTGGTGGGCCAGGTCCCCAGTAGGGGGCATGTGAGAGGCAACCACACACATTGATGTTTCTCTCCCTCTGTTTCTCCTTCCCTTCCCCTCTCTCTAAAAATAAACACAATCTTAAAAAAAGAAAACGAAAAAGATGTACTGTATGTCCCTTCCTCAAGACACTTGACCTCCCTGATTTCATCAGAACCAGACCTTTTACTGCCATCTGCTGGAAATGCTCATAATAAATATAGGAGGAGGGACCCCCCCAAACCAGAATTTATTTATAAAAAAGCGTGTATTTATTGTTAACGTGTTTAAACTCCAGTCACCTTCAAAGTGCTCTCCATTTGATGCAATGCACCTATCAAAATGTTTTTTATGCTCAAAACAGTATTTGAATTGGTTGATTTTGATGCCTTTTAGTGCTTCTGCTGTTTCTTGTTTCACCTCTTCCACATCAGCAAAATGTTTCCCTTTGAGGATATTTTTCATCCAGGGAAACAAAAAGAAAAATGGTTCAGGGTGAGATTGGGTGAATAGGGAGGGTGGGCGTGGGGATAGTGCTGTTTTTGATCAAAAACTGCTGAACACTCAGTGTGGTGTGGGCAGGTGCACTCTAAATCCCCCATCATGAAATGGGCAAACATGTTGAGTCTTCAAAAACAATTCAGAGGCCAAACGCAGCCTCTCACAATAACACCAGCTGGTACACTGATACAGATGGGTTCCCAGAACACTCACCTAGCAGGGGAAAGCTGTACTACAAGGGGCCTACCCTTTGGAAGATAATTCCATTTTTTTTTGCTTTTGTCTCCCACAGTTCTTTTGAGGTCCATGATGTGAATGACTGTCCCTTGAATGCATGTCCCTATGCAGGGTACAACCTGCACAACCACATGCCTTCTCAAAACAAATGTTAAAAGTGAAAATAGTTCGATCAAGAAGTGCACGGTGTGAAATGGTGCGTGCTGACCTTCTGGAAACGATGTGTAACGATGGGTTTCTGTGGTGCATGGTGATTCCGTGAGGAGCCCTGCAAGTCAGCCCTGGTTGAAGACTCGCTTGTCTTCTCAAGTAAAACTGCATCACAAGACATTTTCTCACCATAAAATGGTCAATTATTCACCTCAATATCTTGTATTTACGTTATATCTATTGCTGAGGAATACAGAATTACTTTTCCAGAATTTGGGGCTTGTTTTTCTCGGTCCATTTTTCCTCAGTTACACTGGAAATGTGAACTGGGTTAAACACTTGGGTTGTTCCCATTTTGGGGCTATTGCATTGTAAGTATCCGTTTCAGTGTCTGATTTAAATGCTTTGGGGGCATATACCTAGGAGTGGGATTGCTGGGTCATACCATAATTCTCTTAACTTTCCGAGGGACCATCAAACTGTCTTCCACAGCCGCTATGGCATTTTTCATTGCCACCAGCAACGCACGAGGGTTCCAGTTTCTCTACATCCTTGCCAACACAGGATAAGGTTTGAAATGCACAAAATACACAGGATGGCCAAAAAACTCCAATTACACTGAAATGTAGTTTTCAAAGTGTTGAAAAATCTGGGGTAAGGTAGGCTATATGCTTCTTTACTAACACATTAAATACTAAGATCTGGTGGCAGGTCTAATAAGCCACTGTACGTCTGAAGTCATGATGAGTGTAAATGACATTCTAGATAGCTGTGGTGGTGATGGGGATATAGTTAAAAAATGTCAGTAATTTCAATTGGTGAAGAAGTCCCTGGTGCTGCCGACACTACTGCGGCTTGTGGCCCATATTCACAAAGGAAGGAAATGCTCGGTTTCAGGTCTGGCGAGTGAAACTGAAGCTGGAACCTGAGGACCCCTGGCTCAGGCACCTCTTGCGTCATGCCCTCTCCTACCCCACCAGCTGCTGTCCCCTCACCTCCCTTCTTCTGGGCCAAACTCCCTAGAAGAGTCCTCACCCCCTTGGCCTCCTTCCCACACCTCCTGTTCTTCAACCCTCGGGAATTTGGCTTTGACCATCCACACCACCCTTGCCAGGTTGCCATGACCTTGAGGGGGCTAGATCTGCTGTCCTTGCCTGGTTTCATCACCATCACCCCTGATGGTTAGACTCATGCCTTTCTCCTTGACATCTGGCTGCCCTTCTCAGCCTCCTTCGACACCCATTTCCCCCTCCCTGGCCCATAAACCCAGGCACGAGAATGCCACTCAGGCTGGCCCTGGGCTCTCCAGCCCTCTTACTGTGCTCTCTCTGGGTGGCCTCACCCACTCCCATGGGCTTTACTGCAGTCCAGGAGGCCCCACCCGTAGCTCCAACCCATTGCTCCCTCCTGGGAGCAGCAATTGCAGCAATTGCTGCCTGGACCAAGTTGCTACCATGTGCCTGGAGCGGTGCTAAGCACTTTTCATGCATTATCTTAAGTAACCCGCACAATGACACTAGAGAGTAAAGCAACCTGTCTCATGGTTCTTAGCTGATAAGGGGAAGGGCCAGAATCCAGCATCCCTAACCTCTCCACCTTCCTGGGCATCTGGTAGACACCGGCACCTCCCAGCCCCAAACTGAGCCCCCTACCCTGCACCCTGTGGCTGCTCCCCTTTCCTGCTTCAGCTACAGGAGCTGTTCTCCAGGCACCGGCTTCTGTCCTGTCTTCCCTTCCCCTCGGCCGGACTCCTTATACAAATTCCCCATCCTCTTATCTCCAAGTCCGCATCTCCATACCTCAACCCACCCAGCTTGGCTTGAGAGGAAGTGGCCAGCCAAGGCTGAAAAACGGGTGCCGACCTTGACGCCCTGTCCCCACTCTGCTGTCCATAAGAATCAATCAGGGAGCTTTAAAAAGCCCTGGTACCCAGAACATACCCCAGGATCTCTGGGGGTGAGACCCAGGCATCCAGATTTCCAGTCAATCAGTTTGAGAAAAACCAGGGTTTCAGTCTTAAAACCCATGCCTGGCATTAGGAAACCACCCCTGTGCCTGTCCTGCCCCTTCCTGAAGCTCCTGTGACTTCTCTGCCCAGAGCGAGGGCTGTCTCCTCCTACTGTGCTCCCAGCTCCTCTGCCCTGCTAGAGCGTAAGCCTGGCGGAGGCAAGATTGTGTCTGTTTCCCGCTGTATCTTCAAGGAGAAACTCAGTCATATTCGTGTCTTGAATGTTGAAGGTCATTTCAAGGGTGACGGGAGGATTCCATACTGTGAACACCCTTCCTAATCAAAATCAACTGATGTTTCCTCCAAAACAACACAAGGACACAACTGACAAACCCTGCCCCCGGCTTTTACTGATTCAACCACAACCTGAAATGCGCTAATAATGATTCACTGCTTTGGCTTAAAACTCCTTGTCTAATTAAAATGCAAATACAGCCCCAAAATACAACACTTTAACAGAATTAGTCATTGTTATTTTGCCCTGAATAATTTCATCAGCTCTTAAAAGAAGGGAGAGAAGGAGAATCTCCACGTATTGAGTACATCTTCTGCACCAGACATTTCTACACAATCTCCAGAGATTCAGGAATCAGCCCGAGGTAACGGGGCTGGTAAACCGATAAACCAGATTTAAACTGACATCTAACCAAGCCTCTCTTAACTCCAGCCTGAGTCTGGAGGGGAGAAAACGCACAGAAGGAGGATAAACGACACAGAGAAGGCAGGCCTGGGCCTTACAAGACCAACTTCCCCTTCTCTGCTTGATCGAGGAAGGTGCTGGATGCTGGGGCTGGCTGGGGGTTGGGAGGAAGGACACTAATGGCAACCACATCCTTCAGGAGCTTGTTCTGTCTTCTACTCCATGTGCAACCCATGAGCAAATCCAGATGGTTTTGCCTTCGAAATGTATCAGTACTCCGATCACGTCTCTGTGCCTTCACTGCCCACTCCCCACCACGTCTCTCACTGGATCTCTGCAATAACCTTCCAGTTGCTCCCCACCACCACCCGGCTTCCACAGTTGTACCGTCCCTCACCGTGAGATCACTTTCATTTCTGCCCCAAAACCTGCAGAGCCCCCACTGCTAGCTCTTATCCCCCTCTACCAGCCCTTTCTCCCTCGCCCTCATTTATAGCCCAAGTCCCCTCAGCTCCAGCGCTCTGGCCCCGCCGCTGTTCCCCCAACACACCCAGCACCTGCCTTCCCTCAGGTTGGGTCACCTGCCCGCACACACCTGCAGGCCCATACCCTGGCCTCCTTCAGATGCTGCCCCCTCAGTAGGGCCGTTATAACTCCCCAGCCCCCTTCCCGGAACACCTTCATCCATCCTTCCTTTCCCCTTTATTTGTCCCCTAGCACTTAGCTCAGTCTGATGCACCACAGACACTCCCTTATCTGTTCGTGTCTCCCCTCCAGAGCACATTCCGAGGAAGGGCAGGGATTCCTGTCTGTCTTGGTCTGTGCTGTGTCGTCGGCGTCTGGGACCCCGCACATGTGGTAAGTGTTCAAACACTGTTGGTGGAGGGAGGAGTACGAGAAGTCACCTGAGAAATAGGGCGGCACTGTACTTTGGGAGACACTATGAATCTTTAAAAACCTGCAGGCGCAAAGTCGGAGTGTGACCTTCAGGCTACAGTAGGCGCTGCCGTGGAGGCAGCGGGGGGCGCTAAGCCAAGTCAAGTGAAACATCCTATCAGTGGTCCAGTTGTGTCACCAGAGAGTCTGAGGACTTAGTGTGTGCACTGACATGTAGATGCTTAACAGGGATTTGCTGAATAAATAAATAGGAAAATGTAAGTTTTTATCTGAATCAAAGAGGAACAGAGATGCCAGTGATTCAAAAGGCCAAATTTTGTTTTATTATGCATGAAGCTTAGACTTTTGCCAAGTGGAGACACAGGAAGTATTTAATTACTTCAATTATACAAGCATTATCATGGAGCAGCGTCGTACAGCAGAAGTGCACAGTGGGGGTTGAAGGGCCACAGGGACCCCACCCAGCTGCCTGCTCAGAGGCTGTGGGATCTCTGGGTTACTCAGGTGGTTTCCAGTCTCAGGGGGTGTAATAGAGTGCCTTAAAATTTCATTCACCTTTTTTCAAAGTCCTTCCTCTCCATCTGGAGTCAGTAGATTTTTCCATCATATTTCTGGGTTCCACCCCAGACCCAGTGGATCAGACCATTGGGGGTGGGGGCAGCCAGGTCCTTGTATTTTATTTTTCTTTAAAGTTTCATTTTTATTTTTTACTTTTATTTTACTGATTTAGAGAAAGAGAGAGACAGAGAGATAGATATCGATTTGTTGTTCCACCTATTTATACATTCATTGCTTGATTCTTGTGTGTGCCCTGACCAGGGATTCAACCCGCAACCTTGATGTATGTGGATGATGCTCCAACTAACTGAACTACCTGGAACTTACATTGCAAGCATTCCCCAAGCCTTTAGGCCTATTGCTAAAAGACAGGCTGCCATTTTGCTCCTCTGAGTGGTCCTTGAACCAGCAGTATCAGCCTCACCTGGGAGCTTGTTAGAAATGCAGAGTCTCAGGCCCTGCCCCAGACTTTGTCAACAAGATCCCCGAGTGACCCCTCTTTGACAAGCACTGCTCTATCACACTTGATTCAGTCGACTTTCAGAGTCCTCCAGCCTTTCTTCCCAATCTCCCAAAGGACCCTCCTGAAAAACTTTCAGTCCAGGAACAAGCCTTTCATTTCACAATACAGGACAGGCTTACGGTGCTGAGGTCTGCCTGCCTGACAGAAGGTCCAGGGGGACAGGTTTCCATGTGTGGGTCAAGGCAAACCTTTCATCAGTGACACTGCTCCGTGAGTGACAGGGACAAAGACGGCAGAATAGACGTACACTTAAAGAGGAAGAGATTGCCCTTGAGGAAGAAGCAGGATGGGAAGAGGGACCTGGGACAGACACTGGGTCCACCCCCGCTGCACCAGGGGGCTTTCATGCTGTGGGTGCAGGGGCTCAGCTTCCGAGCGGGCAGTGTGGGGAGGTTTGCTTTCTCCCGGGTGCGCCTCCCAAGGACTTCACCCTGGTGCCTGTGGAATCTGTGACTGGTGGGCAGAGTCAGAAGCGTTGCTGCTAGTGGCTAAAAGGACCCCTTCAATGAACTAGTCACACTGATTGAGACAGATTTTTATTTTGATATATTCATATATTTTTTAAAAATGTCCTTGAAATGGTGAAGTATGGTTTCTGTTTATGACATAAGAGTACAATGACAAAAATGAAGTAGAAGGTTACTCTAATGTATAAAGAACACACACAGCAAAACTCACCTCTTGGTAAAAAAAATAATTTTAACAACTAATATGGGAAGCTATTTCCTATTATTCATTGTAGACAGAGAGGCCCCGCTGCGAGGGGGCAAACTCAGAACGTTACTGGCTTCGTGGAACCAACCGAAGATATTCTGGGTGCTCTGGTCAGTGCCCTTCATGGGCGGAGTCCCGGTCTCAGTACACCAGGAGAACTGATGTACAATGAGGCCCTTGACATAAAGTGATGACCCCTTTCACAAAACGAATAGCACCAACCCCTCCCCTCTCCTCCGCCCATCCTCCCGGTAGTTTCTCTTCTTTGGGAGCCTAGATATTTACGCACTGCATTTGCCTGAACAAGACACACCTTTTTCAAGGCTGGTGCGGAAAAGCCGCTCTATCGTGGGTTCCCTTCCCGCCTCCGTGTTATCATCTGTCCCCCTTGGGTCTCTTCTCCCCGCTGAAGCCTGCATAAATGGAGTTTAGCTGCGCAGGCATGCTGAAACCCAGTTACCAGCCACAGTGGCCTTGAGACAGCACCCTTCCCGGCCTGTGGGGGGCGCCCGGGGGAGGCTGCGACCTGGGAGTGGGCTGGCTACCTGGCCCTCGAGGCCGCATTACCTGCCAGGTACTCGATGACTGCCGCCATGTACACGGGAGCACCCACGCTGATCCGGTACTTGAACGTCCCTTTCTTCAGGTAACGCATCAGCCTCCCCACCGGGAAGATGACGCCGGCCCTGGCTGAACGGGACAGCTTGGACATTTTCTTCTTCCCGCTCCGGCCCGACATCTTGCTTCAGTTTCGTTCTCAGCTTGCTGACACGGTGGCCTCCCGGCACTAACACGATGCTGGAAAGGAAAGAAAACCGGGTGAGAAAGGGCGGCTTGCAAGTATCTTGGGGACAGTAGTGTGGTCCTAGAGCGCTATGTGACATGCCTGATGGTCCCGTGGAGGCAGCTGACACCTGACTGCCCCGCAGGGAACAGCAGGCAGGATGCTGGACTTGGGGTCTTTGCAGGAGCGTCGGCAGGCTGGCCTGCAAGCATCTCCCCGCCCCATCAAACCGGCCCAGAGAAGCTGTCCCTAGAGAGAGAATTCATAGTCTTTCAGGCAGCTGAATAATGGCTTCCTAAGATGTCCACCTCCTCACCCCCAGAACCCTTTGTGAGTGTAAAACCCTATATGGCAAAAGGGACTTTGCGGATGTGATTAAGTTCAGCATCCTGAGATGGGAAGATTATCCTGGATTATGTGGGTGAGTCTGATGTGGTGTAGAGGGAGGGGGGATCAGAGTCAGCAGTGATGTGAGTGAGGGAAAGGGGTTCTCCCCTCGGAGCTTCCAGAATGAACCAGTCCTGTTGACACCTTCATTTCAGCCCGGTGTAACTGATTTTGGACTTCCGACCTCCAGACTCCGAGAGAATAAGTCTGTATTGTTTTAAGCCACTAAATCTGGGGGTACAGCAGCGACAAGAAAACTAAAGGGATTACTCTTTTCTCTGATATGCTTCTGCCTGTTTTAAGACACAGTATTTAATTAATTTATGTATTTTTATTTATTTTTAGAGAGAGGGGAAGGGAAGGAGAAACAGAAGGAGAGAAATATCAGTGTGTGGTTGCCTCTTATGTGTCCCCCAATGGGGACCTGGCCTGCAACCCAGGCGTGTGTCCTGACTGGGAATTGAACCAGTGATGCTTTGCTTCACAGGCTGGCGCAGTCTACTCAGCCACACTAGCCAGGGCAATCACAGTATTTTATTATAATGTTGGTTTTGACCTACAGCTCACAGCTGATTTCTCAGGTGGAAACACTTTTCTAAATTTCCAATAATTAAAAAAAATAGAAACATGCCAGAAGATGCAGTTTTACTGAACATGCTAAAGCACAGTAACCAAACGCAGCAAATTAAAAGTCAGAATGCAACCCAAGCTTCTGCTGCTTGGGATGGGGGCCCAGGTGGACCGGGGAAGAAACCTCAGAATCAGCACAAAGAAGTGACTTCAGCATGATGCACGGAGAGACGTGTTTATAACTCATTGTTATTTCAGAAAGCTATGTTTTGTGTGAAGATAAAAAATTATATGCTTCTGGAAGAGTCTCTGTAAGGCTAAAACTAATTCAGAGAATTGTAATAGTGCTTAACTTTTGTTGGCTGAGGGAGTACTGTAACCAAAGAATGGAATATAATTCAGAGTAAATAAAAGCACATTACAAAGGATAAGCAAGCAAGAACAAAGAAAAGAAACCAGAAAATTTCTAGGAAATGTGTTAATGAATGAAACTCTCTGCCCCAAAGGGGACGTCATTCTCAGCGGCCATTTCTTTCGGGGACGGAAAACGAGAAAGTAAAAAACAAACTGAAATTGGTTCTACCTGTTGAGGCAGCCATTTCAAATTTTGGCCAGGCCAGCTTACCAACAACCAGGTGGCAACGAAAAGGCTTAAGAAAGTGGCTAAAAATATGATGGGCGAAAGTGCTAAATGAATGCATGGCTAATGCGAAAGGCACCAAACTGGGGTTTATTCAATCTGGATGAAGAATGAACATCAAGTTCAATTTTCTAAAGTATCTGGTAACTCCGTTATGACTGAGGAGTTACAGAAAAACCATGGAATTAGCAACAAAGTCCATTCTCCATTCTCAGCACCCTCCTATCCCCGAGGGGAAGGATGCGAGTTTGAGGCATTTTACTACATGCCTCACATACATTCATTTTAAATGTTTATATGTACCTATATGCTCCCATTGTATGTGTAGCTTTGCCACCAAAAGATGTGGGTATTCATCACAGTTAAGCACAAACAAAGATGAGCAAATAGCCTCAGAATATTCTCTCTTTCACAGTGAGGTGCAGGAATAAAGCCATCACTGTGTTTAGGATTTCTGCATTTTCTGTGCTTCCGCTGCGCTCGGCTGCTGACTGTTCATAAATAGACTCACAGATGTCCTCTCTTGGAGGAAGTGAGCAACTGCACGTTAGAATCATAACCATCGGTTTATGTTGAGGAAACTTGGGTCAGGCATCAGTAAATGTTCTGAGTGCCTGTTGTTGGCCATCACTGTCCCAGGGCCAGGGGACATGTAAAACAATGTGGAACGATGGTCCTTGTCCTCAGACCGAGCTACAGGGCACACGTTGCTAGCTGGTGGCGGAGTTCAGAACGGAGGCTGCTCCTGGTGCAGCGGAAGGAGCCCAGCGCCAGAACGGGCTCCAGGGCGTGGCCCCGCTGCTGCATGACTGGCTCTGTGAGCTCTGGTCTCATCTGTAAAATGGGACAGTGACTAATGGGTCCTGAAGATCCTTCTGGTCTTGAACATTCCTGTTTTTTTCAACTTTCAAATGATTCTGGAAAAGAAGTTTATGCCCTTTAAGAAATGTGTTTAAAGCATTAAGTGCTGGTGCAAGTTCACAGAAAAGTGTTAGTATTGGTGACTCCACTAAGCCGATTATGTACTTTTTTCAGTTACTAGTAAATGGAGAGAAGGGGGAGGATCGGTAGGTCTGGCTGCCAAGGAAACCCTAGGAAGCCCACCCCAGGCAGAGCACCCTGTGGGTAGATACTCGCTGGACGGTCACAGCCTTTCCCATCGACAGAGAGCCGAGCACAGAGGACAAACACCACAGGGGCAGCACGCCCCCTCCTGCTCCTCCAGTCTCCTCAAACGGAAGAGCCAGAGAGTGAGTAGGTGTGCAAGATAAAGCTATCTAGGGACTTCCCAATGTCAGCTGAGAAGAGTCACAAATTTCCCTAAAAATTGGAAATTAGGACCAGCAGCAGAAGAAAAACAGGTGGCTTCAGGGGACCGAGGCCTAAAACGCTCCTGAAGATAAAACAGCCAAGGAAGGAAAACAGGGTTAGGTGGAACAGACAGACGTATCAGCGGAGCATTATAAAATGTAGGGATCACCCAAACACAGCATCTGGAACAAGACTTTCTTTCTTTGGCTTCCACACTGCCCTCCATGTCAGGGCCTTAGGACAGAGCTGACCATGCAGCTGCACTTGAGGTCTAACTGTAACAGGACCTGTTGCATGTGCTCTCATAGGGCCAGAGAGTTCTTCGTACCAGGGGAGCCCATCTTTTCAGACACTGGGCTGAGTTCAAGCAGCCAGGCGCTTACCTCCTGGGCCCCAAGGGTTGGGGGGTCCCTGAACAGTGTAAGAACAGGATCATATCAAGGAATCCCTGGGAAAGCAGGGAGGAGGCATATCCTGCCTACTGGAACCCACAGATGGAAGCAAGGGTTTTGCCTCCCCTCCTGGAGCCCCTTCAGTGCTTTCCAAAGACCACCCCTGTCTCTCAGCCTGAGCTGTAAGAAATTATAACCCCTGAATTCTTCTTTCCCAGGCCAGCCTTTCCCCTGACTCAGTCCATTCTTGGGAAGTCAGGTGATTTAAAAACTTGATCGGGCTGTTATCTACCTTCTGTGAATTTGGGTCTGCGTTGGGCCACTCATCTAAAGAGAAAAGAACTATTGCAATGTGAAATTTCTCTCCATAAGACAGTTCTTTCCATCCAAACATTAATATTTAAATGTTTACATTTATTTTCCTTATGCTCTACAATAAATTTTACTCTAACTAGGCAAAGCTTAAGGACTCTAGTTCATTGAGTCTGTTAACATGTTTGCAGGATAGAGTGTTTGAGTGGTTATAGGCACTCTGTGCGCCCCCTGGAGGCCACGCAGCCATGCTTGCGTGGCTCCATTCTCTGGGTGGCTCTGAGGTTCTTAAGAGAAATTGGGTAAACCAGAAACAAGCAACCTAAATCTGGGATACACCTGCCCTTTCATACCTGAGAGACTGAGAGTACCACGGTGTAAAGTCTCGTAATTACTTGAAGAGTGATGGGAGAGTCATCAGTGTATTAAGTGTGGGGGACAGGAAAATAAAACTCAAAATTCAAGGAAAGAAGGGGAAGACGGAAGTGCTGGCTGCTCGCTCCCTTTCGCCTCCAGGACAGCAGCAGGAAGAACACAACTGGTTTTGTGTGCACTGGGGAAGAACGCATATTCGAACACCGTTATTTTAAGATTTATTTTCATGATTGGGTTTTCAGCCCATAAAGACACTGATGAGGTTGATTTTACAGGTATCGCAAGGGTAAATATTAAATTGCAGTGCTGACTCAGACACAGGTGATAAACTCACACCAGCCTATTCAAATAACTACTGTATTTCATTGATTTTACAGTGCTCTTTTTTAAAAACATTTTACTATCTCTAGAAATCAGTATGCATCTTGCAACCTATGACATCATAGATTCAATGAAAGTACATATTTATGGAGCATTTATTATTGAACAAGAAATGACACTAGTCATTGTGGAATGTACATAGGCCCTTGTCCTCAAATGTTTTCCAATAAAGTTTTATGATAAACTATAATACAATTTCAAATAGATGTGAGAGACTTGGTTCCCAAACTGTGTACCAAGGCACCCTGGGACATAACAGAGGGTGTTTAAGATTTCAAAGAAAATACAGTGGTACTCAACCTCTGCTGGCCCCCACAACCACCAGCTCACAGTGGTTCCACCAGGGGTTCACAGGAGTTTGCACTCTCTTCCTTTTGATAATGCCAAATCTTTGCAAAGCTGAGTTTTTGGCTGTTGTTCTGATTAAAAGCAAGTGCTGGGTGAAAACTGACATAGAGCAGAAAATGACAGTGGCAGTCTCCAGTCTGACCCTTAGGCCCGAGAAGCTGTGCAGTGTCCACGAGGTACACGCATCCTGTGTGCGATTCATTGTAGTTATTTAAGAATGGGATATAAATATTCTTTTTTCTTTTAATTCATGTATTAATATTTTCTTAAGTAGCTACTATTGTTAGGACATATATGCTTAAGTTGTTTGGACCTAACCACTCAATCAATAGAGCCAGTAGGCATTTCTTTTGGCCTAGAAGCTCCTGGAAAAGTGACTGAGACACTTAGTTCTCTGTGGACTGGGGAAGTCTGGAAACTTCTCTGTGGGTGTCCACCACCACCAAGCTCAAACGTATCATTATGACCTGCGTAAGGTCACCCTGAAGCAAGGAAAACAAGAAAGTTAAATTGTTTGAATTTGTTTTATTTTTCTTTTTTATTTAACTTTTTATTGTATTTTTTTCCATTATCATTTAGTCTCCTTACACCCCCTCCCTCCTGCAATCACCACACTGTTGTCCGTGTCCATGAGTCCTTTTTCCTTGGTCCCCCCACCCCAACCTTCCCCCGCTTAGCTGTCATCCTGCTCTCTATCTATGTGTCTGTCTTTATTTTCCTTGTTAGTTCAGTGTTTATTAGATTCCACATGAGTGAAACATGAGTTTATTTTATCTTTATACCTAAGTAATACTTGCCCATAGCAAAGTGAATCCAAAGGTAAAGAAATGCATAAAACGAAAAGCAAGAATCTCTCACTTCACTTTTCCCACCCCCGATCTCGCTTCCAGAGGCCATTTCATGTAACAGTTTTAATTGTACTCCTGGTGGTTACCTCCCAAACTCTAATGTTGATACTTCTTCTTCCTGATTTATTTTAACTTCTAGAGTCTCTATGCTGTCTAAGGATTAGAACTTAATTTGCTTTCTCCTTCCTTTTCCAATTATTGACAGTGTATTTCCTCAGTTGATTATCATGGAAGTGATAAACAATACATTTCCATCTGTTTGTGACTCCACCAGCTTCAGGCATGATGTTCTCGAGTCATCCGTACATAAGACGCAGACGTGTGTGCCCCAGGCTCCCCTGGTCTGCTCCTCTCTGCGCCACCTCCTGATTTCTCCCTCCGTCTACTACGCTCTCAATCATCCCACCAGCAGCACTTATACATATGATTAGGGCTTTGTAAATACCACTCCCTGCAGAACTGAGTGGGGTGCTAGCTTCGCGTTTCCTCTTCTGTGTTCCCACACTAGGACCCTTGTGCTTAGTATCAAGAAATGGATTCGCTTTGTTCTGAAAGACTGTTGTTTGAAATCGTTCCATTTTACTTGGCTTCACGTCCTTCTTATATAGCAACTCACCTCAAGTTACTAATTACAGTTGACTCATGTTATGTGTAATACAGTAGGCTGCCCCTCCCCAGTTTCTCTTTCTGCAGTTTCTGTTACCTATGGTCAACCTCACTCTGAAAATATTAAATGGAAAGTTCCAGAAATAAACAATTTATAGGTTTTTAATTGTGCGCTGTTCTGAGTAGTGTGATGAAATCTACTTGGTTTCTTGCCTTCCTGTCGGGGATGTGAGTCATCCCTTTGTCCAGAGACTCCATGGTGTGTATGTGGCTCCCCACCTGCAGGCAGTACCCACAGTCTTGGTTATCTGACCCGCCATCACAGTATCACAGTGCTTGTGGTTAAGTACCTCTCATTTTACTTAATAATGGCCCCAAAGTACAAGAGTAGAGATGCTGACAATTCGGATATGACAAAGAGAGGCTGTGAAGAGCTTTAAGTGAAAAGGTGAAAGTTCTTGACTTAAGGAAAGATTTTAAAAAATCATATACTAAGATTGCTAAGATCTATGGTAAGAACTAATCTTCTATCAGTGAAATTGTGAAGGAAAAAGAACTTCATACCAGTTTTGCTGTCAGACCTCAAACTGCAAAAGTTAGGGCCACAGCGTGTGCTAAGTGCTTAGTGAAAATGGAAAAGGCATCACATTTGTGTATGGAAGACGTGAACAGAAAACACATCCCGAGTGACCGCAGTATGTTGCATTGGAAAGCACTGAGCCTGTACGGAGACTTCAGTGAGGGTTCAATGCACAGGAAGGACTGTAGTTCAGCAGGTGCTTGAGTACTGTCATTTGGTTCAACATCGTATTTTAAAAAGTGTATTTTGATTATGCTATTGCAGTTGTCCCAACTTTTCCCCCTTTGTGCTCCTCTCCCCTGTAACTTCCTTCCCTCCAGCAATCCACCCCCTCTTAGTTCATGTCCGTGGGTTGTACATGTAAGTTCTTTGGCTTCTCCATTACCTATACTGTTCTTAACAACCCCCTGTCTGTTCTGTACCTACCAATTATGCATCTTATTACCTGTACCTTTCCCCCCATTCTCCTCCTTTTCCATTCAGCTGATAATCCTCCGTGTGATCTCCATATCAATGATTCTGTTTCTGTTCTGGTTGTTTGCTTAGTTTGTTTTTATTTTTTAAATTCAGTTGTTGATAGTTGTGAGATTTTTTTATCATTTTAATGTTCATAGTTTTGATCTTCTTTTTCTTAGATAAGTCACTTCAACATTTTATATAGTAGTGGCTTGGTGATAATGAATTCCTTTAGCTTTACCTTGTCTGGGAAGCAGTTTATCTGCCCTTCCATTCTAAATGATAGCTTTGCTGGATAGAGTAATCTTGGATATAGGTCCTTGCTTTTTATCACTTTGAATACTTCTTGCCAGTCCCTTTTGCCTGCCAAGTTTCTTTTGAGAAATCAGCTGTTAGTCTTATGGGAACTCCTTTGTAGGTTACTCTCTGCTTTTCTTTTGCTGCTTTTAAGATTCTCTCTTTAACTTTTGGCAATTTAATTATCATGTGTTTTGGTGTGTTTCTCTTTGGGTCCAACTTGTTGACTTCCTGTTCTTCCTGGACTTGTATGTCTATTTCCTTTGCCAAATTAGGGAAGTTTTCTTTCATTATTTTTTCCAAATAAGTTTTCAATTTCTTGCTCTTCCTCTTCTCCTTCTGGTATCCCTATGATTTGGATGTTGGCACTTTTGGAGATGTCCCAGAGTCTTCTTATTCTCTCCCTGCCTTTTTTGTATTCTTATTTCTTCGTTCTGCTCTGGTTGACTGTTTAGTTCTTCCTTATGGTCTAGTTTGTTTATTTGAACCCCTGCTTCCTTCCCTTCACTGTTGGTTCCCTGTGGATTTTTCTTTATTTCACTTAGTGTAGCTTTCATTTCTTCCCTTATGCATTCACCATACTCCATGAGATCTCTGAGCATCTTTATCACCAGTGTTTTAAACTCTGCATGTGGTAGGTTGGCTATCCTCATTTCACTTAGTACTTTTCCTAGGGTTTTGTTCTGTTCTTTCATTTGAGACATACTTGTCTCTCCAATTTGGCAGCCTTCCTGTGTTTATTTCTGAGTATTAGGTAGAGTTGCTTTGACTCTGTCTTGGTGCACCTGTTACATTGCATGGGGCAGAGCCTTAGGTAATTACCAGGGTGGGGTAGCCCTCTTCAGCATTTTGTGGCCTTGTATGTGAGGGAGAGGCCAGCGAGGGCACCATGCTGCTGCCTGACTGCTGGAGGCTTGTTCAGCACTTGACCTGCTTCCAGTCACTTACACGAGTGGGCCCACTACTTCTTGCCCTGGTAGTGATTCCCAGTGGATGTGGGTTTGCGTGTTCTAGGACCCCACGAGCCCTTTAAATGGACTCTCTGGAGAGACCCACAGTTTCTTCCAGTGCTCCAACCCCACTGGTTTTCACAGCTAGGAGTTATGAGACTTTATTGTCCCAGCGCTGGAACCCTGGGCTGCACTTCTGACCTGGGGCTTGCTCCCCAGGGATCCCTAATGTGGGACTGCCTGTTCCACTGGCCCCTGCTGCCACCTCCTCACCGCCACCACATCACGTCCCCTCTGCCCCTGCTCTCCAGCTCCGCCCCTCCTGCCTGTCTGGGTGAATATGTCTTCTTTAAATCCTTGGTTGTCAGACTTCCATACAGCTTGATTGTCTCACAGTTCTGGGTGTATTTTGTTCTGAGGTTAGTTGTGACCCTTCCTACAGCTGTGCAAGAAGGTGAAGTGTCTCTACACTCATCTTCATCTTGACCGGAAGTGTCCATTCGACATCGTTTTGTTGTTCAGGCCGATGAGAACAAAATCAGTTTCCAGCGCTGGGTCCCTGTCTGTGTGGAGTTTTTACACTCTCACCATTTCCATGTGAATTTTCTCGGTGGACTCCGGTTTCTTCCCACATCCCCCAGAGGTGCAGGTTTGGTGAACTGGCGTGTCTGAGTTGTTGCATCCGAGTGAGTGTGGGTGTGACATGCCCAGTGAGGAGGGTGCCTGCCCTGGGCCCCTGAGATACAGGGAGAAGCTCTGCCAGCTGTGACCCTGCACTGGAATAAGCAGGTTGGAAAATAATTATCTTACTTGTTTTCGTTATTTTTCTTAATGTACGTAGAGCTCACATTTATTTTAATGTTTAATACTAGAAGTGTTTTGGGTCTTTATTTATAAGTTTGGTGATATTTTTGTGACCAGAAAGATGCTGTCGGAACTCAAGTCTTATTTGTATCAAGTAGCCTCTGGTGAAACTGGTTTCATCATACGTGATCATATGTTGTTGCCCTTAAAGCTGCAGTTTCCAAGAACCTACGGACAAGGTTCCATGGGGTTACTGTATAAGCAGGTTCAGTACTATGTGCGGTTTCAGGCATCCATGGGCCTTTAAAATATATCTCCAGTGGATTAGCGGGGACCGCTGCAGGTCTTTTCTACAAATTGGCTGGAAGGAAACACCGGGCTAGTGAACAGTGCACGGCTGCTTCTCAGGGAAACGGGGCTAGGCTGCTGTGAGTCTCTGGTCACAAGTTTTTCAACAATGGATTAATACATAAACTTGTTTCATGTGTATTTCTATTTAAAGACACCTTACATAAAACGTATTATTGATTCATTAACATCGAACTCATGGCAAATAGCCCTACAACTTATGCCTGAGCAAACCTCATGTAACACATGTGCTTTGTCCAGAAGGCGCATCACCTTCTGGTGCTGAGGAGCACTACACATGGGAGCCATTCCAAACAGTGAAACCGACAGAAAGCATGAAAATGTGAAAACGTGACACTGAATAAACCACGGAACGGACACTAGTTTACAGTGTGAGATGCAACGAGGCCGAGTGGCCTGGCTCCGCCTCAGCTGGCAAGGTGTGCGCTGGGGGGCTCCCGTTTCTCGTGGCTGTGTGCGTATCCTCCAATGGCAGCGCACTGCCATGGGCAAGGTATCGGTGTGGGTGTTACAAATGGATTTTATTGAGTGGGAGAATTCACAAATATGGGATCTGTGAATAGTGAGGATCGAGTGAGTTCTTCTTTGTTCTTGTCTTTCCCAAAGAGAAATGTGCCTTTCCCATGCAGTGAACATCACCCAGCCTCTCCATCACACTGTTCTGTGCACAGGCCACTTTCTGCCCAGAGGCCATCATCCCGAAGTGCTCTGGCCTCCAGTTCCCGGCGGAACGGTTGTGCTGCCCTGTGGTCACCCCAGAACTGTCTTCCCTGCCCATCCATGACCCTGACTTCCTCTTTCTTGGCCTTCTCCATTGTTTTCTTGGTATCCACTTCAAGAAGTGATCCAGAGAAGTGACCTTTGCTTTCTTACAAAATGGAACTGTCTTCACTGAATGACCTTTGGATTATAATTTGATGGAGTACATAATTTTTAGCATCAAAATCATACTGCTTTGACATTTTGAAGCCACCAGTCCACTGCTTTAATCATCCTGCACTACAGAGGAGTCTGGGGCTCCCATGCCCTCAAGCATTCAGATTTTGCCTGTGCGTGCTATAATTTCACAGGGACAAGCCTAAGTGTGGATCCCGCCCACCGCACTCGTCCTGCTCAGCACTCGCGGTAAGCCTGTTCAGTCTAAGGTTCATTTCTCTCGTAACTCTGCGAACTGTCTGTCCTTGCATTTGCTTGTGTTCCCTCACCTGTTCATTTCTCTCACGTTTCCCTTTACTTGGCTCTTACTGGGCTGCCTGTAAGCCAGGTGTTGGATCTTCTGATTGTTCCTCAGCGTCTCATACTTTTCCTTCTATTTTTTCATCCTTTTAATATCTAATTTTGGTAATCCTATGATTAATACCCAAGAACTTTTTCTTGTTCTTTGTGCCATTTTCACAGCATCCCGTTCTTTTATAAATGCACCGTGCCTTCCAGTCTCCCTGAAACTAGTTACGTTTCTGTTATCTTCTGTCCTCTGAGTTATTCCATCCAGTCAGTCATCCTGTGAGTGTGTTCTCATTTTCTCTTTCATGTTGACTTTCCTTGAAGGCCCGGTGATCTTCGGTTACGCATTCATACTTGAGACCTAAAGACAAGGTAAGGCAATGGTCCCTGGGAGCTTCTGCAGGCCATGCCAACAAGCGGACACCACCTTAGAGGGCCCCTCGAGAACTAAGAGCCCCTGAATGCCAGAATGAGGGAGCTTTACTGCATGGAACCACATCCATCCTAGAAGTTCTAGGCCCACCTGCCCTGTAGTTGTTCAATTTCTTTAGAGAGGAAATCTCCGATGGCTAGTTTGGGGGAGAAATGCCAGGTATGCCAGAGTGTCAGACTAGGAGCAGGGAGGGAGAGAGGCCATTCGCCTCTCTGCTCTGGGGAGAGACCTTGCATGACTCCCCACTCTCCACCGTGCCTACCCTCAGTGCAGCCCCTCTTGCTTTCATTCTCAGTTGTGGCTTCCCCGTGACAGTGCACGTGGCTTCCCCGTGAGAGTGCCTGTGGCTTCCCTGTGACAGTGCCCGTGGCTTCCCTGTGAGAGTGCCTGCGTGGCTTCCCTGTGAGAGTGCCTATGTGGCTTCCCCGTGACAGTGCCTGCGTGGCTCTGTGCACTTGCAGTCTTCTAGGAATTTGCTGAAATCTCCCATCTGTTGAGGGCCAATACCATCCCCTGCCCCTTTTAAGTATTTATTTATTTTATTTTTAAAGGTTTTAATTTATAGAGAGAGGGGAAGGGAGGGAGAAAGAGAGGGAGAAAAACACCAGTGTGTAGTTGTCCCTCACATGGCCTCCACTGGGACCTGACCTGCAGCCCAGGCATGTTCCCTGACTGGGAATTGAACCGGTGACCCTTTGGTTTGAAGCCCACACTCAGTCCACTGAGCCACACCAGCCAGGGCAGTATTTATTTTCTTTACCATTATTTTGGAGGGGCCCCAGAGATGGAAAGCACATGTGTTCAGGCCATGATTTTGAACTGGAAACAAAATGTCACTTTAATTTAACATCTTCACAAACATCATTTGGGAATTAGCCTAGAAATGAGTATCCTGGCAAAGAGAAAAAGCTCAACTGTTTTATGATTGAGTAATAATGTCATATTAAAAATTTAGATCACTTTCATTACCAGGTGAGTCAATGGAAACTAATTGGTCTTGAGATAATTGAGGAATATAAAATTTTGTATCAAGAGATTGTATAAGACTAATTAATATAATAGAATCAAATTCAGTGTCTCTGTATTTGTATGATTATAGCATATGGTATTCCTGTAAACAATATTTTAAATTATACTGTAATCCCAGAAGGAAGGAGAGAAAAGAAAGGAAAAATCTTAAGCATTTGCTCTGACTGGATGAACTGCCATTGAGGGGAAACAGTGTGAAAAGACCAAATAGTCTGGTTTCTTTAGACCAATATTTTCTTTTAATTTCAATAAATTCTTTCTCAAGCATAAAGGAGCTGATAAAAAGTAAATCATTTTTTCTGTGCCTCAAACAACTTCTTGAAATTTTTCTTATATGTTAACTGATCAGAAACTTGACAAACTCTTGCCAATCAGCAAGATGTCTCATTAGGAGCTGTCAGCAGTTTTGATTTAAATGACCATTTTTCTGCCGTCAAGCTTCTGCAAAGTGGCTTTAAAAAAGAAGAGAGCAATCGTTTGAGATTGGGGGCGGCGACTCCAGGCCAGTGTGTCGAAGGCGAGGGTGAGTCGGGCTCAGGGGCCTCGACCAGGGATCTGGAATTACAAGACAGCTGATTTTAAAGTTCTCTGAGATTGAGCTCTTCAGAAGAATACAAATCAAAAGGCTTTCATATATACATGATCTTAAATCTAGAAGTAACAGGTCTTATTGCTTTTTAATGATGTAATGAATTTAAAAAGGACTTTACTGCTTTCTGAAATGTATATAAACATGGAATTCGTAGTATCATCCCCTAACAGATTCATGCAGTGTTTTAAAATTGTTGAAGTTTATTCGATTTATTCATTTTTAGTCCCCATGGTATTTCCCTAATCTGTATAGTAAGTATTGTGCTTCAGAATATTTTATACTGTAAATATTTATGAAAAAATGAAGTAGACACTGCAGTGAGGCATCTTTACTCTGCTAGTTGAAAATTATCCTTTGGGAGAATAAAACGAGATGAAATAAAACTAGGTAGGGCATAAGGGAATTCAATATAAATAAATTAACTATATGTAGAAATATATGTTTAAAGGGTATGAAAAAATCTCTTAGCCTTGTAAGTAATAGAATTCTAATACATTTTGGTGTGTTACCCTAAGTGCTGTATTAAAATAATAATAGTTTGTTGGTATTGTTTTGTAGCTGTAAAAACCACTTTCAGTAATACTGGCTCAGTCACTTGCTCTATTACACGCCCATTTATGAACTCCAAGGGCAAATCATTATTACACAAGCAATACTTTCCAAACCATTTTCTTCCAAGGCCACCTTTAAGTGAATGAGAATAGTCAATAATTTTATCGTCGTATCTGTTAAAGCACATTAACAATTTATAATGTAAAGAGCTCTATCAAATGCAATTTCATCAAAATGACATGCAGCTCAAATTAACCAAATTAACCATCCATGAACGTTAGAACCAAGCATTAACCCAATTTATTTAAATTATACCATTGGGTTACAAATCATTCCCTTTTTAAAACGTATTTCAAGTCATGTCCTGGAGTAATCTAGCGGGAAGCTCAGCTACCAGCACATTCTTTCTAATACAGAGGCAGAGCACGTGCGGCTGTCCGGGCCTTCAGCAGGGATGGCCATCCCAGAGGGCAGCAGAGCACATGGTGGGCACGCATGATACGGAATGGATTTAGGCTATCTGCGAGACTGCCATATGCAATGACTTAAAAAAAAAGATTTTATTTACTTATTTCTAGAGAGAGGGGAAGGGAGAGAAAATGAGAAGGAGAGAAACATCAATGTGTGGTTGCTTCTCATGTGCCCCCCACTGGGGACCTTCCCAGTCAGGCATGTACCCTGACTGGGAATTGAACCGGTGACCCTTTGGTTCACAGGCTGATGCTCAGTCCAGTGAGCCACACCAGCCAGGATGATGCAATGACTTTTAACACATTTTGTCTTCATTGAACTCAAGCTAAAATTTTCTTTTTTTAAAAGAGAAAAGTACAAGTGTTGATATATATTGTATTTCCCTTTTATTGGCCTTATAGTATTTTCTACTATGAATATGTTTGGCCACTTGTTGTACTAGTTGGATGAGAAATGAATGAATAAAAATAACTTTAGTTCTCCTTGAATCTGAGTTATAGCAATGCATCCCAGAAGAAAATGAACCAGGTTTGCCTTCCTGAATCAATTTATTCATAGAAAACAAAATAAAAACAAAACAACCTTTCACTAGGTCCAGGCTGGTCTCTTGTCTTCTTGCTTTTGGGGAATTGGCAAATAGGAACAGTGAGCAAGTTATCGTGTTTCCTCAAAGTCTAAGTTTCAAATTGTTAGTGAGGTTTATTCCTATAAACAGTGGCCTGTCTTGCTTCTCCAAACGGGGGATTGGCTTTGTCTGAACCAAGAGGGGCTTCACAGGTGGGAGTTCGGGGACACGGGCACTTCCTCTGGGGGTGGAAATGAGTGGCCGGCACCAGGCTGCAGGTGGGCTGCAGTCCAGACACCCATGACTGCTGACTGCTGGGCCACTGAGTACATAGTGGGGACCAGTTGTGGGCTCCCAAAGCTAGAACATACTGTGCTCTAAGCAGAGGCGGCTGCCCGTTTCCGCATCCCTCCCCTGCCTGCTCCTCTCACCCTGCTTTCCTCACTGTCAGTCCTCAGGCAGAGGATGCACCATGGAGACAAGTAGCTGGGGGACTGCAGCTTCGGCTCCACTGTTCTACGCTAGTGATGGTCTGTGTTGCTCATGTGAGGTCCCCCATAGCCCCTGGGCCCTGGCACATTGTATCAGCTGCACCAAACAACCACTAGCCATACCAAGTCATTTCACCTGTGGGTGGAACTGGCTGGACATCTAGGGGGCATCACGGTGGCAGGATGGAAGGTGCCACAGACCAGGAAGTGTGTGTGTAGTCGGGATAAGAGGGGGTCCAGTTCTGCATTGACCAGCAAATCAGCTGATTTTCCAGACCTTCCCTTTTGTCCAAAAGATACCTTTCAGGAGCTCTGATACATAAAATAGATGGAAGGAAGGGCCCTGTGCTGGTGGGAATGGGGAGGTGTCTGGGAGCCTCAGAGTCTTGGTCCCCACCTTTCCAGCCCTGGGCCTCTGAGGAAGTCTGAGCTCTGTGGGGTTCCCCCGAGAACCATTGTCCCCACTGACCTCTGAGGTCCTTTGCAACCCGAAAGGTTGCATTTTCTACGAAGATGCTAAAAATATCACTCCTTTTGACCTCCCCTCCTCCCCCAATCTGCTACTTACATTCATAGGGATGAAACAACTGGCTAGAATTATGCCACATGCCAGTGAGCCTTCCTTTGAAGTCAGTATTTTGTCACCCACAATAACCATGGAAAATAAAAACGGCTTGAGAACTCTGTTTTGTTGTGTTCACGGGACTGTCTGTTCTCCAGCCCGAGACAAGAACCTACACTGCTCACCACAGACCAGCAGAGGTAAAAATCCACTTTGGTAGCAAGGGGGGCAACGCTTGAGTTCAGTCAATTTTTGGAAGACTGATCAACTTGGAAGTTTAGCACTCTGGTAGGGAAGCCAGTGAATTATCATCTGATCTAAAAGTTTATGGTATGTATTTTATAAGCTGCTGGAATTCACTTTTCACAGTCTACCACCACTATTTAACTTTAATGGTTTTATTGAACAACGAAGGCAGAACAAAACCCAAGTTACATAATTCTGTGTCTACACCATCAGCAGGGCCAGACCAGTAAACACAGGGCCTGGGCTTTCCAGGGTGAGCTTGATTTTATTTTGTTATATTTTTGTCCTGTAGTCATGGAGACACCCCAAATTTAGGCATCTAAACTATATCATCAGGACTGACTCTCATCCAGAAACAACCCCCAAATCTTTGGTCAGGCTATGTGTTGCAATTTTGGGCTAAACAATATAGTTGCTGTAGTGAATTCTTCTGACATCACAGAATTATCTGAAGTAAACGTCCCTGTACTGAGCCTGGTGGTCCTACCCATATTCACACACAGATTTCTGTCAAAGCATGAGAATTCTGACTTGAATTACTTACTCTATTCCAAGCCTAAATTGGCAATGTCAGTCAAATAAATAGGGCAAAGTATGATGGATGGTGAGATGGATAAATGAACATTATAGGCTCGGAGAAACCACCAAATTTATCTTATTTAATATACTTTGTAACAAGACTGTTTAAAGTACAGTGTTATGTGGCTCAATCGGATGCTCTTCATCTTTCATTTGACAAAAGTAAAATGGTGATGCAAATAAGGAATTTAATATAAAAGTCTGCATAATATTAAAATGAACATAATCTGAGAGTTACCGGAATGCTGGCACCTAAGGGATGTAAGGATACAGAGCTGAGAAGTAAGGTCACCTGGGCTGGAGTCCTCACTCCACCCCTACCAGTTATGTGGTGGGTGACCTTGGGCATGTTCTTAACCTTTTTTTCTGTAAAGTGGGTATAATAATAGTATTTACCTATGCTACTAGGTACTATTTAATAAGTATCTTATTTAATACATTTAGTAATATTAAATAGACTTGCAGCCAAGACACAGGCATAGGTAGCTACTGTTCGCTTCCTTGCACAACCAAAAGAAGGATAACAACCAACTTAAAAACAAAAAGCAACCAGAACTACCAGAAAATCAAACTGTATGGAAGTCTGACAGCCAAGAAGTTCAAGAAACACTCATCCAGACCGGTAGGAGGGGCAGATTCAGGTAGCCAGGGGGTGGGGAGGATGCATGGTAAGGCAGCGGCTGGTAGACAAGGCAGTGGATGAGGCAGTCCCACATTTATGTGTGGATGAACTGGGAGGAACAATTGGGGAGTGAGACAGACCACACAACCTGGGGTTCCAGTGCTGGGAAAAGAAAGTTTCAAAAACCTCTGGCTGTAAAAACCTGTGGGAGCTGCAGTGGTGGGAGAAACTCCCAGTCTCACAGGAGAGTTTGGAAGGGTGAACAGGGTCCTAGAATGTACACAAATCCACCCACCTGGGAATCAGCACCAGAAAGGGTGATTCGCTTGTGGGTAGTGAGGGAAGTGACTGAAAGCTGGCCGAGAGCCATGTAAGCAGCATGGTTCCCTCTTGGGACCCTTCCCCCACATATAGCACCAGAATGCAGTGAAGTGCATTGCCCCGCCCTGGCAAATACCTGAGGCTCAACCTCTTACAATGTGACAGGTGCACTGAGACAACGAAATATGGCCCAAATAAAAGAACAGGTCAAAACTCCAAAAAAAGAGCTAAGCGACAGAGAGACAGCCAGCCTACCAGATGCAGAGTTCAAAACACTGGTAATCAGGATGCTCACAAAAATGACTGAGTGCAGCCACAAAATAAAGGAAGAAGTGAAGGCTATGCAAAGTGAAATAAAGAAAAATATTCAGGGAATCAACAGTGACAGGAAAGAAACTGAGACTCAAATCAATGATTTGGAGCAGAAGGAAAAAATAAACATTCAACTGGAACAAAATGAAGAAACAAGAATTCAAAAAAATGAGAGGAGGCTTAGGAACTTCTGGGACAACATTAAACGTTCTGACATCCGAACCATAGGGGTACCAGAAGGAGGAAAGGAAAAGCAAGAAATTGAAAACTTATTTGAAAAAATAATGAAGGAAAACTTCCCTATCTGGCAAAGGAAATAGACATGCAAGTCCAGGAAGTTCAGAGAATCCTAAAGAAGTTGGACTCCAGAAGGAAAGCACCAAGACACATCATATTTAAATTACCCAAGATTAAAGATAAGGAGAGAATATTAAAAGCATCCAAGAGAAAAGCAGAGTTACCTACAAAGCAGTGTCCGTAAGACTATTAGCTGATTTCTGAAAAGAAACCTTACAGTCAAGAAGGAGCTGGAAAGAAATATTCAAAATCATTCAACTGGAACAAGGATGTAGATCCTTGAAAAGCAAGGACCAACATCCAAGATTACTTTATCCAGCAAAGCCATCTTTTAGAATGGAAAGGCAGATAAAGTGCTTCCCAGGTAAGGTCAAGCTAGAGGAGTTTATTGTCACTCAGCCCTTATTATATGAAATGTTAAAGGGACTTATCTAAGAATAAGAAGATCAAAACTATGAACAGTGAAATGACAACAAACTCACAACTATCAACAACTGAACATAAAAAAACAAAAACAAGAACAAACTGAGCAAATGACTAGAACAGGAACAGAACCACAGAAATGGAGATCACATGGAGGGTTATCAGCAGGGAGGGGGAAAATGGGGGAAAAGGTACAGAGAATAAGTAGCATAAATGGTAGGTACAAAATAGACAGAGGGAGATTAAGAATAGTATAGGAAATGGAGAATTTACATGTACAACCCATGGACATGAACTAAGGAGGGGGAAGGCTGGAGGGGGGTGCAAGGTGGAGGGGGATAAAGGGGAGAAAAGAAATGGGACAGCTCCGATAGCATAATCAATAAAATACACCTTAGAAAACTTAAAAAATAATATCAAATAGGTTAATACATATAAAGTACTTAGAACAAACACTACCTGGTAGGTATCAGTCACTTAATAAACATTAGCTATTATGACTTATATCCACAAAAGACGGTTGCAGAGAATTATTTTTACAGAATGCTAACACTGTCCCTCCATTTCAAAAGACACTACAGTTGACGGATAAGTGCCAGGGTTCGGGGTGCTGACCTCCCAGCATAGTGACAAATCCTGTGACACTTTCACTCCCAGAACTTAACTACTAATGGCCTACTGTTAACCAGAAGTCTTACTGATACCATAAATGGTTGATTAATACTTTTTTTATTAACATGTTTTGTATATGTATAGTATATGCTATATTCATATAACAAAGTAAGCTAGAGAAAACAAAACGTTAAGAAAATCATAAGGAAGTGGGACCAAAGCGTCTGCTTATCTACTGAGATCTTGCTTCCAGGCCTGTCCTCTGTTTGACTCAAATAAACTCTCACAAAAATCCTCTGCAGCTTTGGACCTTCTTATGTCAACAGAACAGAAAATGCACTTACAGTATTTATTGAAAAAATCTGCATTTAAGTGGACCCCACAGTTCAAACCAGTGTTGTTCCAGGGTCATGTACTGTAATACTGTAGTGCTGGGCGCTGCGTGTTTGGTAACAGGAGACTGAAAACTCAGCAACATCTTTCTGCATCGCTGATCTTTGGAGCCGGTACGGTGTAAAGAGGCACAAATGAAGTTTTAACTCTGGAAAAACTCTAAGAGACACATAATCTGCCGAGAACACTCATGACAGCAAAATACTTCTGTTTTTCCCAAGGCTGGACACTTTTGGGCTCTTCCTCGTCTGAGCCTATACTCCACAAAGTCCATGTGCCTGAGAATTCACAATCATCAGTGTTAGAACCACAGGCTTTCACAAAATCACAGCCTAATACTGACAGGGACCCGAGTGATCCATCGGTTAGTTCCTAATTTTAGCCACAATTCCAGGTGTGACATGGGAGGGGCAGCGGTCCCTAAATGACACGTCAATGGCCATGCAGTCTGGGTGAGATCAGACCTAGAAGCAGCAGCCTCACCTCCGCTCCTGCAGCCGAGGCCCGAGGCCCGAGGCCCGAGGCCCGAGGCCCAGGCTGGTTTTCCCACACTCTGTTATTGCAGGTGCGCTCTCCCCTGGCCCCTAACACAGTGTGATGTGCAATACATTCAGCAAGCACTCCCTAAGCGCAGGAGCAAATCAACGAAACCAGCCTTAAACATTTGTTTCAAAAGCAGTTTTGGGTTCTGTTTCAGATTTTTTTTTGAAAATGAATTATCTTCTCAATACTTACCTTACTCTCTAGACTAATTTCCAATATATATGCCAGGGTGCATCCAGAAGAAAAAAAATCCTCATCCTCAAGTTTTCACCACATTCCCTCTAAAAATCATCACCTTCCAAAATGATTGTTAGAATCGTTTTATGCTCTCCTGGCTCTATTTTTCCCCTTCTAAATCTACTTTAAGACATTCATAGAACTATAGCATTGAAAGAAATTGAGAACTGTTCATTTAGTTCACTCCTCAACGGCAACCTTGGCAGGGCAGGGCAAGAATCAGCCTGGCGAGGGGATTTACACAAACCGGTTGAAGGAAGAGAGGGGCAGCATGCTAGGGCTCTGAGTCTGCATCAGGCTGCCTTTCACCTGCCTGGTCCCCTTCCCCTTCTCCCTCCAAACCCCAAAGCCTTCTCTATGAAGCCTAGTGTAAGCCCTCCCTTGCAGCCTAGAATTCTCTTCTCCCTTTAAAAGTTGTAGCATTTTATTTGTGACTTTTGTTACACACTATCAGTCACTTTTAAATTGTTAATTATATTTTGTTATCCAGTCAGCTTATAAATTAATACAAATTTCAAATATTATAACCATGGTTATGGATGGGTATGAACAATGATATGACTAAATGCCTCCTTGGCAATTCCTCCAATTTTTGTCTCTTAGTGGGTGTCTTGTTCCACATACCTCTATCCATTTGTGCACACATTTTGCTTATAGAAGTGCATAGCTTTATTTTGTTTTTAAAATGATGCCATGCAGTATATATGGTTTTGCAATGTGCTTTTCCCATTAATACTATGTGTCCTTTCTGTCTCAGTATAGATAGACTTACTGCATTGCTTTTAACTGCTGCCTAATTTTCCAGAAGATAGATGTACTGGTTTACTTGGCCATTCCCTATTGATGGCAATTAGATGTGTTCAATCTCAGAACTACCAAACTCCGCAATAAAAAGGAATACATAATCTGTGCATGTGGGCACCTGCTTCTCTAGGATACAGACCAAGAAATGGAGTTGCTGGGTCACAGAATATGCATATTACGTATTTTCATAGAGCCAAACTGCCCTCCAAAGTAGCTGCATCAATGTACACACCTGTCAGCAGTAAAGGATTGTATTCGATTCCTGCTAGCTCGCCAATATTAATAACTTTTTACCTCCTCTTACCTGTACATACTATTTTATCTTGTAGGTTTGGGGTTGAAAGCTCTTCCAAGAACACACCCTAAGTGCTAAGCACATGACTACCTCGTGTTTGCATGTCTTCCCTCATTCAGAGGCATTTAAAAACTGTTCAACAAATGCTGGAATGATCTCTAACCATAAGTTCTTTGCTCATCTCTGTGCAATACACACTTTTCAAAAAGCATCTGCCAAGACTGCATCTAACTTTGAGGTTATTTCTTAAGAATGAAAAACATTCTTAAGAAAGTTGGTTGCATTTTTGCACATCCCTCCCCCTGAACAAGTTCGATATCTTTCATTTGAAGTTGCCGAAGTCAGAATTCCCCCCTGCGTTGCTGGCAGGAGGCTGTGAAAACAGACCTGGTTGTCTCGGAAGATAGCTAGCAGGGTGTCCCACCCACTGGGGAAGTGCAGACTACAGGCGCCTTGGAATTCCTGGCAACTGGATGGAAGATAGAATGATGAGGGAGTAAGGTCAGAATCTTTGCAACATTCTGGATGCAAGGAAATAAATTCTTTTATAGAGTTTTGAAATAGAGGAAACTATCAATAATGTCTAAAGCATGGGGATAAATGGATTCAGGTGAAGACGAACTCTAACAGGGTAGGGAAACTGAAGTGGAAATCCAGGCGCAATTTTTAAAGGAACTTTAGAGACAGGGCAGGTTTTAAAGGTGTGAATTACAGGGTTCAAGGTAATTTTCCTCCAGGCAGTGCCTTTATTTATACGATAATCTTGAACTAAAGTATTTCTAAAAATCCACAAGTGTAGCTCCAAATCATAGCGCTCTGCACATTATTTGCAAATAAGAGTTTTCTGGGGGGAGAGGAGATAAGAGGTAACTTTCAGTTAAATACGAACAAATTGAGAATTATGACTAGCTTAGTTTGTGTTTCACAAAGGAACTGGTTCTAGATAAGAAACAATATAAACGAAGACCCACTTCCATTCTGAAGAATGTTTCTTTTTCTCTCACCCACTGCGCAGCCTAGCGAGGGTACAATTGCATTTCGACACAAACACAAATGAGAAAAGTGAGGAAACCATTTGCTCTGGCAGATTAACTGCCCCAACGGGTACAGGCTCCTGAGGTCTGGAGGGGCTTAGATCTGGGCCGTTTTGAATCCCCCTGCGCTGGACAGAGGTTGGGCCGGTACCTCTCAGTTCGCCAGGTCTGTTAGAACACCGGCAATGCCTTCACCGTAGGGCTTGGCTGCACGCCCCCAAACACACATGGACCTGCGCTTTGGTTTTTCAGCCCATTTCTTCTAGCCCTTTTTATTAGCTGTTACCAATAAACCCCAGCAGTGAACGGGCCTTCATCACACCCGTGGTGGCCCATATCTGCGTCTGGAAACCCCTGGAGGAGGCGCATTTGGCTCTTTGGGGTCTCAAGGCCCTTTAGGCTATTGTTGTGTGGAACAAAGAGGGCAGGAGCGGAGGGCGCCCCCACGAGGAAAGGCGGGGAAAGACAACCACGAGCACGATTTCGGAGGCGAGCGAGGCTGTAACTTAGGGCACTCCAGGAGAGCGGGCTGGGAGCCCGAGGAGGCAGGGCAGGTCTCCGCCCGCCGCGCCCCGCACGATTCGAGAGGCGACTGGCGCTCGGCGCAGCCCTTGCCTGCGTCGCAGCCACTTTACTTTTAAATCTCCTTTCCTTATTATTATTATTTTTTCCCGCGCAAAGCCGGAACCCGGGGCCGCCCAAGCGACCCGCGCAGGGGCCGCCATTTCCCAGGGAAAGCTCATCGCGCGTTGGCACCGGGCGCCCCGGAAAGGGAACCGGAGGGGAGTGCCCGTCCCTGAGCCCTCCTCCGTGCTGGCCCCGGCTCTCGGGCGCTCGCGGCGCCGGGCTCCCCGCATCCTCGCATCCGGGGCCCGGTGCCTTCCCTCCGCCCCGCGCCTCCGCGCCCCTTCCATTGTCAGCCTGGAGCAGCCGGCGCTCAGCCCGGGCACCCTGGAAGGCCCCCGAACGGCCCTCCCGGGCTCCCTCGACCCCTGCTCAGCCCCTGTCCCCGCGTCGGTCCCCCTCGTCGGCTGGGCGCCTCTCTCGTCCTTCTTCGCCCCAAACTCCGCATCCCTAGGAGCTCTGCACTTCCTCCGGTTCCAGCCTCGCCCGGGGCCCATCGCTGGACTCCGCATCCCTCCTCCTCCCTCCCTCTTCGCCCAAGATGCCCCGGCTCCTCACCGGCCGCAGGAATTTTACCGCTTCTTTAGCAACCGCCCTTTATTTCCCGAGGAAGCAAGTTGGGCAGCTTGATTTATTAATTTTTCTTTTTCTTTTTGCGGAGTGGGTGGACTATCCCGGGTGCACCCGCCGGGGCTGGGCGGCGGGGGAAGCAGGGGGTTCTCTCTGTCCCCTGCACTGTTCCCGCGGCCGGTTTTGTTTCCAGACCCCGAAGACCCCTGAACAATAATGCCATCGCCATGGCTGGCTCACCTGGTGCTGCGCCGCTTGCTCCGGGCGCCCGGTGCCCTCTGCGCGCTGCTGCCGGCGCGCAGGTTCGGCCCGTGCGGCGCCGGTGCCGGGCAGGACTCTTTGCCTTTCTTTAGGTTCTATCTGTGCGTGTCAATGGCGGCAAGCAGCAGTTCTCAGGGCCGCGGATAGTAGCGGGGGGAGGAGGAGGAGGGAGAAGGGATTGCTCCTTCTCCACATAACCACCTCTAGGAGGAGTTGCTCAGCCTCATCCCCCGCCAGCCCAGGCTCCGCGACGGGTCCAGGGCTTTCGGTGGCGCTTGATGAGCTATTGTCCTTCAGGAGCATTAATGATGAAACCGCGCGGCCACCGCGTCGCTGGCGGATCTGCTGGATGCACTGAGGGCCACTTGCTAAGATCAGGCTTTCCCCAGAGGCCGGGAGAGAGGCGCTATGGTAGTGATCCAGAGTCTGCAGGGTCCACCTTTGGTAGAAGTAGGCGTGGGCGATCATTGGGCAGTTCTGGGGAAAGCCTTGAAGGTGAAAGCGAAAAATGTCACCCTCGATGGTCTCGTATCCTTAATAATAACACATTAACGTTTGTGTCCACCACTGGGACGAGAGCATAATGTGGCCACAGCCACAAGAACTGAGACTTTATATCCAAGCTTGTAGGCTTCTTATAAATTCAGACCGATTTAGAATCCAACGGTGCGTAACATTGGGAGCTGCAGATGCACGTTTTGGTGGTTAAGACTGTGCATGGACACAATTTTTAATTAAGTTGCTTTACAGTATGTTAATTTGTAATGTTTCAGCTCTTAAGATTAACACGAGGCTATTGTCTTAAGGGCCTATTTTTATTAGTTTCTAGAAAATATATTTCACAGCAATGTGGTGGACAATACCAGATGTGATCGTGGGATTAGTAGTTGCTCTATTCCTATTGGAAGCCCACAGTGTCCTTTGTAACCCGAGATGTTGGCCAGGGCGAGGTGGCTAGTGGGGCGGGGCTGGCGGTGAGTCAAAGGAATTTGTTTAACTTCAGTGGGAAATGCTAATTTGTTATGGGCCATCCAGGCTTCCTCTGATTTCTCCCTGATGACCCAAGGGATTGTGAGAGGCAAAATTTTGATCTTCCACAAAAGAGAAATCCACAATTCTCCAGCATTGGCCAAATGGGCGCGTTTCAAAGCTCCTCCCATTGGTAGTATTCTGTATAGTTTCCCCTATAAATTTATAAATGTTTAGGCAATGGGGAACCTTGGGGCGACTTAGAGCCTCTAATTATGTGAGTAGGAAGAACCCAAATGCCTCCTTCCTTCTGGATTTACATTCCTCAGGGCTGTTGATGTATTTAGTAGTAGAGCTTTCGACCATGTGCATTATGAAGAAGTGTTTGGGAAGCCAGTTGACTTCCCAGAAGATCATGGGTGTATCATAAAGGTATAAATAAACCTCTCTCTATTGAAAGCTCATATGCCTTCTCCAACTTTCTTGGACTCAGTGGTCTCAGTTCATCGGGGCTTCCTTTACTCTTACTACTTACTCTCTCTACCCTCTGTCTACATACCCTCACTGTTCTTTGTCTTTGAAGGTACTCTCTGGGTCAGAAATCTAGTCAGGGTAAAGTTCTCATTTCCCAAGACATGTATGTAAAGGGTTTCAAATGACCCCCTGGGTCATCTCATAATAGTTTCAATTTCCTCTTCCTATAGGAAGCACCCATCTCCCTTCTTAGAGAGGTTTCTTGTGTCCATTCTTGATTAGCAATAACCTCCAGGCCAACATTCAGGAGGGCTCAGGAGCCTTCTGGGAGTGCTTGAAAAGTATTCCTACCTTGTGATCCAGTCAGCCAGGCTGGCTGAGATATACTTTAATAACTTATCAAAAAATATTAGATTCACATTCTCCCTGTAACTTCCCAATAAAAATGGTAGGTGTGGCCATTTTTATGTGCATTTTATGTATCTCATTTCATCCTGGCATTGTGTTATGTGCTGTTCTGAGAAACTTGTCAGGAATCTCCCATTTCCTACAGGTTGGTTTCTTCAGACAGGTTATACAGCTGCAGCTCAGAGAATCCAGGGGAATATCAGCTTCCTGATACTCTTGTTCTTCGAATAAGAAATCTGGTCTTCAGCTGGGTGAAGTGACTCACCCAAGGCCACCTAGGTGATTAATGGCAAGACTTCAGGGGACAAATACGCAAGCTAATATGCAGATATAGTTAAATTATAGCTATTTAATATTGATATTTAATGCATGAACACAAATTTAACACAGATAATGTTGTGTAGTTAAAATACATTAAAGATAGTCAACATGGTTGTCAATTCATTAGTAATCTTGAGTTCTGCAGTGGCCTCCAGCTCAGGGAGCCTCTGACGCGGTGAGCAGTAGTGACAATAAGAGTTTACATTTATTGACTACTTACTATGTGCCCTGATCGCCCCCCTGACTAACTCATTTAATCCTCACAACAACTTCATGGGGTGGGCGCTCTTTTCTTCCTGTTACAGATGGAGAAACAGTCCAAGAATGGATGAGAAACTTGCCCACAGTTACAAAGTTAGGAAGGGGCAGGTTCGTGCTCTTAATCTCTGCCTTAGTCTGGTGGTACGAATGTGTTTATTCTATTTAAACAAAGGAATTTTGTGATTAGTCACATTTTTGAAAGTCCCTTGGTCCATTCCCAATATAT
Source organism: Tonatia bakeri (assembly GCA_004024845.1). Taxonomy (NCBI): domain Eukaryota; kingdom Metazoa; phylum Chordata; class Mammalia; order Chiroptera; family Phyllostomidae; genus Tonatia; species Tonatia bakeri. The sequence continues at coordinate 64,478 of PVIA01006460.1, forward strand.
ATCCTCAAAAGGACTCAGTGAAAAGCCTAATTACAGGAGGTTTGCTCGATTACCGTTGGACTGAAAATATTTTCTTAACCTTTGACCTGTAAGTGTGCATATTATGAATAAATGTATTGGTTGTGTGTTGATTCCATTAGTGACAGGGATGTCTAGTAAACATTTTATTGAGATGCAGGATGAACTGCTTCTTCACTTAGAGACCGGCATGCAGCTTCATTTAGACATGAAAAAATCACCCATGCAACTAGATTCATGTTATATTAAGTCTACTAGTAATTCCATGAAAACATCTATTTTAAAAATAGCTTCATGATTTTTTTGTCCCTCAAGACCTTTTTACTTTCTCATGATCCAAATGTATGATGTTGTGTGAAGTGAGTGGGTTTTTATTTTCCATGATTAGTTCTAATCTAATTCATGATACCTATTATAATTTGTGATCATTGTATCCTTTTGAAATCCTGGTATGCAATTACCCTCTTAATTTCCTGCCCTGTGCTTCTTCCAGAAGGACTATGTCATGTGGGTATATATTTATATTTGACATATGTGTATATGAGTTACTCATCCAGATTAATTTTATTTGAGATTTCTGATCTTATTTGAAGTAACCTGAGATTCCCTGGGAGTATTATAAAAGCAGATGGAAATCATTCATTGGTTTAGGCTCTTCTTTGAATGTAAGTTAGACAATTCTTAGACGCTGTATTAATTCCATCAAGGCACCAAATCTAAGTAGCAAGTTGGGGGCCTAAGTTTATTAATGCAGACAAAGCACCAAGCTAAATGGTACCCCTTTATTCTGTGAAATAAATACAGCTTCTAAATGTTCCTTACAGCCTGGAAAGTACTAGACAATCTGACTTTATTGTTTACTAGCTAGAAATATGCAAAGTCTTTCCCGTTGTTATATTTTACATAGTGAATGTGGTTAATATTAAACATTTATTTTCTTGGTCAGAATTGGTGACTTTAGGGTCTTAACCATTTGTGGGAAGGAATAATGTCCTTAAAGAAAGGGCACATAGATGATTGTTATGCCAACAAAGCTCATTCTTAGCATCTCCTTGCTAAAATGAACATCTTTGTCTCTAGCAAAAGAAACACTTTACTAGTCCTAGTTCTTAAAAATAACAAAAAAATATGTCCCTTTGTGTACGAAGTCCTGACCCTTTGGTTCTGGAAAAGGGGATTTACGTGAGTGGGAAGACTATGCTTTCAGGGATCATTCCTGTAGTGCATTACATGAGTGAGTATGTGGGTGTGTAGATGCATATCTATGTATATATTAACACATGTGAATAAATATTTGACATGTGTATTACATATGTGCATTATAAGGTGGGTAGTAACTCTGTATTAGGTTCATAGTTAAGGCTAGTTTGGATTTTAAAGAAATCTACCAAATGTCTAGTGTTTAATCAACGAACTGTTTTGTAAAGGAAAATGAAATGTTTCGGCCCTTAAGAGAAATATATTGTCAGCCCCAATTACACAGAGCTGTGGTTGGGAAAAGAAAACACATGATGTCATTACATTAATGGCAGCAAAACCTGGAGCTAGGGGGAGTGTCAGTTGGTGTCTTGGTCAGCTCTGTGGCGGAGCCAGAGCTCTCTGGGAGCGCATCCTGTTACCTCTGTCTAGGCAGAGCTCTTTGCAACGATTGCAATGGGAAGAGGCAGCGTGCATCTGGAGGGTTTGGACCTTAGCCTCTCTGTTAGGAGATCTGTGCAGTGTAGACTTGCACCTAAACAAAATTGCTCCTTACAATTCAGATCAATTCTAGAGAATGGGGGCATTGATTTTCCAAATCTACAAAAGCAGAATACCATAGTAAAACTGTAATTTATTTATACAAATGTGTGTTTTTACAAAGGCCATCTGTCAGTTGACTCTCTGATCTAAAACAAATCTGTTTGTTCCCCAGAAGAAATAACGTATCTGTTGAAAAAGGATTTATGGACGGCAGGCTGCCCAATCCACCAGCCATTGGTATAATAGTAACTATTTATGATATATTTACTTCTAAGGGAGTGCTGTGAATGGAAACTATTACTTGTAAAGTATGGTAATTAATTTTTCATTACCTCAAAGCCAAGAAATAGAGCCCAGTTGCATTTATCAAGATTGCTGCATAAGAAACATGTTTCTCCTGGAAAGAAATATCCAAATAAAAGCATTCAGAGAACTGTGGCCACATGATAGGTCAGTGCTCTCTCTGATGGGTAGGAATAGGGGCATGTGCTTGAACTCAAGCCCTGAATTCACTTTTGGAAGACAAGAGGACAAATCACCACTGAATGACCCTGGCCACTTAATCTCTAGGCATCACTGATGGCCCTTACCAAAAATTAGATCTGGCCATGGCCAGTGTGGCCCAGTTTATTGGAGCATCGTCCCGTAAAGTGAAAGGTCACTGGTTTAGTTCCCAGTCAGGGCACATGCCTAGGTTCTTCTAGGCTGGAAGAAACAGAAACAGAAGAGAAGGGAAGGCTCTGTGTTCTAATCTCACAAAGATTAGAAAGGGTATACACAAAGAAGACACTTGAGTGAATGTTTATTTAATTCTTAATATTTATTTTGAAGTAGAATCTAATATGTTTTTTAATCCTTACCCGAGGATGCATTTACGGACTTCAGAGAGAGGAAAGAAGAGAGGGAGAGTGGGCAAAAAAATTCCCATTGTTGTGAGAGAGAAACATCCATCAGTTGCATCCTGCATGTGCCTGGATGGGGATCGAACCCACAACCTAGGTATGTGTCCCGACTGGGGACTGAATCCACAAACTTTTGTTGTATGGGATGATGTTCCAACCAACTGAGCCACTCAGCCAGAGCAAACCTAACATTTCTCAACACAGACTCTCATCAAGAAACCGGGCTAGGTCACATGAGAGGTACAAAGAGGCGTGTTCCCTCCTCTCAGAAAAATTGCAATCTGCCTGATAACCAGGGCATGGCAGTGGGTATGGAAATCACCTTGGAACTAACAATGAAAGACAGTTAACAAGAATCAGGAGTAATCACTGAACACCTTTCTTAACACCAATTCTTACATTTTCATTTTCCAAAGCATTTGTAAAATTGGCTTAATCAGATCCTCCCTATCTTCATTTTATTTTATTTATTTTAAATTCATTTTTATTCTTCAAACATTAAAAAGTAGGTAATACTTGAATGTGATACTCGAATCAAAAGGTTCAAAAGTAGATGTCCTTTCTCCCCAGGTGGACAGCCGCCTCTCCAAGGTGGCCGAAGTTAAGTTTTTCTGTGTCCTCCCAAGCATGTCCTTCTCTCCTGTGTTTCTCTTTGGGGATGGAGCTCCTGTCTTTTCCAAGGAACTCCGGAGGAGTCTTGATGTTCACACTGCAAAGGGGAGAGATTATAAGGCAGCACATGGACTCCTGTGTGCTGAGGCTTCAGGCAGTGCGTGGACACAGAGGCTCAAAGGCAGGAGGCTGATGAAGGTGCCCACGTGGGATCTGCTACTGTGGCACAGGGAGGAGTCCCACCTCCACGGACAGGGAAGTCCCCACCTGGCACAAGTCAACGCTGAGGGGCTCGGCTGGCGGTGACATGCATTTTGTCTCTTAGCCGGACAGTTCTAGGGCCCAGCTCTGAAGACAGTGGATGCTCTCGATGGATCCTGGAAGATGCCCAGCTGCCACTCTGCTTCACTACCCACAAACCTCCCAGCAGTTAGGTGGAGGGCCTAGTAGGGGATCCTTTAACAAGGGTGAGGGCTTGGTGCTGACCGGGGTAAGCAGTGAGATCTTGAAGCTTCTTATGGGCAGGGCTGTGTGTTTGGGAGATTCCCCTGACACCTGTGCGCACACCATGGACGGTTTGGTGGGGAAACCCGGGAGCAGAAAGACCAGCCCTTCCCCACCTGCCGGAGCGGGCTCCCCTTAGTCAACAGAATCACCTTTGTCTTTATACAGGTAGCATTTGTATTTCCCCTACTGTATAACAGGACAGCTGGTCGGAGTTTTTAAACTAGGGACATGCATAAAATCAGGATTTTGAATGAGAAAGATGAAGTGCAGCCAGCCCGTCACAACAAATCATTGACATTCACCTGGGGCACCTCTTCCAGCCTCTTCTCCAAGAACGTCTCTGGCAAGAGGCAGCCTCGGAGAGACTTGTCTTCTAACCTTGTCTTGTGGGGCCCAGGTCCCACAGCCAGTTGGTGGCCTGGCAGGCGTCAGAACTGGGGCTTCATGGTAGGGCTTCTAAAGTTCTTCCCAATCCACCTCATCACCCGAGTTAACCTCACTTACTGTCCTTGTGTGTGTATGTGTGGATACTGTGTGTGTACATCATATCATGTCATGTCACATCACGTCACACACATCATGTCATGTCACAGGCTAGAACAGACTCCCACATATTCCAACATAAGATTCTTTGGACTTGGTTTTATGTGGAGGGACAGAAATGACCCAATCTCTTTAAACATGTTTTTGTAAAGCGATACTCTTCCAAGAGGCATATTAAATAGGCCTACCTAGAATCTTAGGTGTGTTCACAGATTTATGATGGAGAGGTCGTGCCATCAGTCATTTACTGGCGAAGGTGCTGGACGAGGCCACGGCAGCCTGCCCATCAGGAGGCCCGTCCTCTTTCGGGCTCACCATTCTGCCTCTCTCTCTGGTGGTTCCTTTCATCCGGCTCATTAGATGGGGGCATGCTCCACTTTGTTCTGTGCTGACGATCATATCATGAAGTGTTCTCTAGTAACAAGTGAGCCAGAAGAACGTTACTTAGAGCCAGAGGGGATGGCCACAATTAAGACCTTTAGGAACTTTCAAAACAACGTCCCTGCAGAGTGGCTGTGACAGCTGCTGCTCGTCAAGATGAGAAACCATTGGCTCAGAACCAGCCAATTCCGAACAGCAGGGCTTCCTGCGCTGCTCCAAAGTGTTTATTTCTTTCTATGGTGGCAGCTGAAATGCAGGCTCTAGGATTCCAGCTTTAAATGTGCCGCTGGAGATCCTGGGCTATTAAGAGTTATTGCTAGTGGTCCTCTGTCTAGGAAATGATTCCAGTACTACATTATCCATCTTTGAGTTAGCTTAAGGGACTGCATATATTACTACAGAGTGTTGCAGTGATATATGTGTTTGCTTTGGTAACCCATATGGTCATTTGTAATGAAAATTATGTTCAGGAAATTATGGTACATAACCCAAAGAAGCAAATGTTCACCCATCAGAGGCTCTCACGTTTTAAAGAATAAACTGCAGACCAGCCCTCACATGCACATATTTCTATTTTCCAGGCACATTGCGTGTTTAGATTGCCTTTTGCTCTCACTTATATTTCCTTAAAATGGTTCTGTGTATTAATGATTCAACTGAATTCAATTGAAACTATGTAAAATTCTCCTATATTGCTTCAAAGTTACACAAATCCCCTCTTTTTGAATTCTGTCATCATGAAATCAGGGGCATTGTATGTGTGAGAGCGCGGGCCGTCCCCTGTGCCACAGCACACTCTTTATCATATTCGCAAATGTTTAAAACAGCAGTAAACAAACTAGGCGTTCTTCTTCTTTTTTATTTTAAGTGCACTGTCATTCCTTTGCTAATCTTTTGGATGCACGAGACGTTTTCTTGGGAAATGCCACAAGGCTGACACTCTGTGTGGTTAATCTTACTTAACCCACCCCCAGTCATTCACAAACAGCAGATGTTCACGGTGTATTTTTCACTTTCCTGCCTGCTCTGTGAGCAATTATGTTTGTAGTGCGCTGTGCCTTTTCCAGGTCCTCAATTTCTGGTGTTTCCTTTGTGTTGATTTTCCTGCCTCGGTACATGGTGTTGCTGAGGTCAGGGGCTTGCGGAGGTCTTCATTTGGCTCTTGTTTTGGAGGTACTGCTAATTAAGACATTAGGTTTGTGTCCGACAAAATTTAGAGGTACTTGATATTTCTGCTTGGAATGCTGAAAACACAGGAGTCTTTCTACAGAATTTATAAATGCAATACCTTAGCCTCCTTGTTTAAAAAATAATCACGAGATTTTTGGAACAACGTCAAAGCCTCCTAGAGACACGTCCAGGGGAGCTGGTTGCCAGCTCTGGCTTTGGAATAACTGTTCCCCATCCCTGGCTCTCAGCTAAATATTATTATTAATTAGAACAACAGACTCATAAAATGGGATTTTTAGGTGTCTCTTATTCACTTCTGTACATAAAAATTTTAATTATATTTTATTGATTATGCTATTACAGTTGTCCTGGTTCTCCCCCTTGGCTCCCCTCTCCCCCCAGCAGCCCCCACTCCCTCAGGCCATCCCCCCACCATTGTTCATGTCCATGCGTCATGCATATAAGTTCTTTGGCTACTCCATTTCGCACACTGTACTTTACATCCCCATGGCCATTCTGTACCTACCTATTTGTACTTCTTAATCCCCTCACCTCTTCACCCATTCTCCCACACGCCCCCTGCCATCTGGCACCATCAAAACACTCTCCGTATCCCTGATTCTGTCTCCGTTCTTTTTGTTTGCTTTGTTTGTTTTTTAGATCCAACTGTTGACAGGTATGTATTTATTCCCATTTTATTGTTCATAGTTTTGAGCTTCTTGTTTTTCTTAAATAAGTCCCTTTAACATTTCATATAATAATGATTTGGTGATGATGAACTCCTTTTGTTTTTTCTTGTTTGGGAAGCTCTTTATCTGCCCTTCCATTCTAAATGGTAGCTTTGCTGACAATCTTGGCTATAGGTCCTTGCTTTTCATGACTTTGAATATTTCTTGCCAGTCTTTCCTAGCCTGCAAAGTTTCTTTTGAGAAATCAGCTGACAGTCTTATGGGAACTCTCCTGTAGGTAACTAACTTATTTTCTCTTGCTGCTTTTTAGATTCTCTCTTTATCTTTAAACTTTATCATTTTAATTACGATGTGTCTTGGAGTGGACTTCTTTGTGTCCATCTGATTTGGGACTTTCTGATATTCCTGGACTTGCATGTCTATTTCCTCCCCCAAATTAGGGAAGTTTGGTGAAGGAAGTTCACTGAGGCCAGCTGCTTGTTTGGTAGGATTTAGGAAGTTGTGAAGCAGAAGCCAAGACCAGCCAGTCATACGGGAAAGCAGCTTGGGTGGGCCTGTTAGTTGGGTGGGGCAGAACCTCTGGGGATCTCCAAGGCGGGTCAAACAGTGTTAGCCAGGTTGATGGAGTTGCAGATATGGCACCAGCTTGCTGCCTCGGTCTGGACGGTCGTGGTTTCTTTAATTCCATAGATGTCAGACTTCCATTCAACTTGACTTTTGATGGTTCTGGCTGATGGTTGTTCCATGTTTTAGCTGTACTTTTGATGTGATTGTGTGAATAAGTGAACCATGTCTCCCTATGCTGCCATCTTGACCAGAAGTCTTGTCAGAAGTTTTTTTGAATGCCTACTTCTGTTTGTTAGCACATATCACAGAACAATTTAGATAATAATGGGCAGGACTAATGAAAACAAATCAAAGAATCAAAGATAGTGACATGTGTTGAACGGTATGAAATTTGTTCCCAAGGACCACATGTATAATTTGTGGATAAACTATTTCCATTTTAAGTATTAGTTTTTAAAAATCTTTTCCTCATTATAAAAGTAAATAATATTCATGGTAGGCATTTGGGAAAAAACAGAAAAGTAGACCTCATTCTTAATCTCAACATCAATAAAATAACATTTGTTAATACTCTATTTCATATCACTCGTGTCTTTTTTGAAATTATTTCTGCATAGTTCACAGAAAATTTGGACCTAAAGGGTATTGTGCTAAGTGAAATAATCAAAGAAAGACAAATTTTGTATTCCTTCCCTTACATGTGGAATCTAACCCCCTCAAACAAACGAACGAACAAAATAAAAAGACACACGGAGAGAGAAAGCAAGCTGATGGTCGCCAAGTGGCAGGTGAGCAGGGGAGTGGAAATGAAAATGTCTCCTTGTATTGTTTTTAAAACCCTATGTTATAAAGGAAAGCATATATAGAAAATGACACAAATGTGTGACTTACTGTCCATCACAAGGTGAACATTGCAGCATCCAAAGAAAGAAATAGAACTTAGCCAACGGCACCAGAAGCCCTTCTGTTGGTCCTGCCGCCATCTCCCCTCCCTCACTTCCCACAAAAGTGACCATCATCTGTCCATATCATAGTATTTTGTCATTTGTAACTTCTATATAGAAGCCCCAGAATACATTGTTATTATTTTTGCATTAAACTATAATAATCTTTAAAAAAATTTAAATAAGAAAAACTCTTGTATTTACCCAAGTAGTTACCATTTCTGGTGTTCTTCATTCTTTATAGATTCAGATTTTCATCTGTTAAAATTTTCCTTCTGCTCACAGAACTTCCTTTAATGTTTCCTGAAGTTCAGGTCTGCAGTTAATAAATTCTATCAGTTTTTCAAAATATTGAAAAATATTCTCTTGCATATAAAATTACAGGATGGCTATTGTTCTTGTTTAGTACTTAAAAAAGTTGCTCCCATGTTCCTGGTTTGCACTGTTTCTATCCAGAAGTCATCGTTTTCTTATCTTCATTCTTCTAGCTGCATATAAGATTTTATCTTTGGCATTTGCTTTAAGCAATTTGATTATGGTATGCCTTGGTAGAGTATTTTTTTGTTGTTGTTGTTGCTCACTTAACTTTTTACATCTATGGTTTAATGATTTTGACACAACGTGGAAAAATTTCAGCCATGATTTTCTCAATTATGTTTTGCCCCCCCCCTTCTTTTCCTCCCCTCTGGGGACTCCAATTGCACATTTGTAGGATGCTGGAAGTAACCCACTGCCCACTGATGCTCTGTTTTTTCCCCTTTTAATCAGTTTTTTTCTCTATGTATTTCATTTTGGACAATTTCTATTGCAGTGTCTTCAAGGTCATTCATCTTTCCTTCTGCAATATCTAATATGTTGTTCTTCCTGCCCAGTGTGCTTCTAAAATCTCAGATGTTGCCGTTTTCATCTCTGGAAGTTCATTTGGGTCTTTAAAAATATATCTTTCATATTTCTACATGCTCAATCTTTTCTCAACTTTATTGAATATATAGACTATAATTATAATTGTTTTATGTCCTTATTGGCTAATTCTGTTCATATTATTGCTGCATTTCCTTATTATGGATCATATTTTTCTGTTTTTTTTTTCGTGCCTGGTAAATTTTTTATTGGCTCCAGATAGTGTGGGTGCTGGATACTTTGCATTCCTACAAATATTCTCGAGTTCATTTCTGGAGTTCAGTATACTTGAAAAGAGTTGGGTTATTTTGAGAGTCGCTCCAAAGGTCTGTCAGGTGGGATCAGAGCAGCTTTTGTTCTAGGGCTGATTTTTGCCCCGCTACCTGATGTCTCATGAGTTACAAGCCTTGCACTCTGGTTGGTGAAACCACAGACTTCTGGTTCTGTGTGAGCTCCAGAGATTGTTCGCCTTACTCCTTCTGAGTGATTCTTTCCCCAGATTTCGACAGTTTCCTTACGCCCATGTGTCATCAGTACTCAAGGAATGCCCTCTGCGGATCTTTGGAGCTCTCTCTGCGTGCTCCTCTCCTCTTCTGTACTTTGTCCTGTGGGATCCAGCCACACAGGCTCCTTAAACTCCTGCTTTTGTCTCCTCAACTCAGGAAAACTGATGGTTCTTCCTCTCTGTGTTTTGGCCCAGGTATGCTCTCCAGGCTTAAGTGAGCTAGGACAATTTTGGAATTCACCTCCTTTGTTTCCCCTCTCTCAGGGACCACTATTCTGTGCATTCAGGGAGCAATGTCTAAAACCATGTGTTTTAAAATAGATGTTGCCTTGCATTTCAGTTATTTCATGAAGGAGGGTAAGCCTGTCCCCGTGATTCCAGCACAGTCAGAAGCAGCAGTCCCTGCGCCGACTCCCATAGTGACTGCTTCCCGATGTTACTCTGTAGTTTTATCACCCAAATGCACATCTCTAGAAACCATAGGTTAGTCTTGTCCATTAAAAAATTAGTATACATCTTTCAAGTCTATTTAATATACAGAGTCCTTCTCCATGTCTTTATTTTCATTTCACTTTATCTGTGGAAGAACTGGACTATTTGACTTGTGGTTTCTCACGCTCTAGGTTTTGCTGGTGAATCTTTGTGGTACAGTTCAACACATTGCTCTAGTGTTTTGTATTTTCTGCAGTTGGGCAGCAGATCTGGAGGTCTGATCAGACTTGGGTTCAGTATCTTGGGCAAGATTGCAGTGGTACTGTGCTCTTTCACCAGGAGGCACGTAATATCCGGTTGTCTCTCTTTTTTGTGATGTTAGCATTAATGCTTAATGCCAAAATGTATCAATTGACTGAGGATTGTAAAATGGTGATATTCTAACTCTTTAATTTCTTTTTCATTTGTTAGATGGAGTACCTTTATAGAGAGACACATTACTTCATTACTATTTGATTACCCATGATACAGTTTATATGGGAAGGCGGAATAAATGATTCATTTAAGATAACGAATCGGTTTCATATCATTCTCTCAGGATGACCCATTAGTTTTTTTTTAAAATCAGTTTTAATATTTTAACTCATAGATTGATGGATTTTAATCAATTGCAATTATTATCATTTTTGAAGCTCAAATTGTCCCATGTCTGGGCTTGGGGGAACCTTTTCAAGGTGGCTCTGAGTCCTTATTAACACCTTAGTAGCTTGTTAACTTTCCCTTTATCTAGTGTGATAAGAGGTTCCAGGCTCATTTTGTACAAATCCTGCCCCAAACCAGAAACAGCAACTTCCCCAAAAAGCCCTAATATTTTTTTGTGGAAAATGGTATTTCAAGCAATCTGAGTGCTAAGGATGATCATTCCTATTAGGCTGTCATTGTTTCCAGGATTCTTTATGAACAGAATTAAGATTTTATATGTGTGTTACATGTTTTATTTTAGAAGATAAAATAGCTTGTGAGCTCATATTGGTGCTTCTAATTCATAACCAGAGTTGTAAAGTTCAGTCTCTTCTACATGGCATCTGTATCTCCTCTCTTCTACACCAAGAATCTTGATTCTCAAGGACACAAGAGATGATGGAATCAGGATAACTCATAATTGCTCACTCACTTTACCCCTCCCTCACACAAAACACCCTCAGAATAGTAACTATAATATTACTACTACAATGTTATCACTAAGAGCGGTGAAATGGTTTTTTGCACAGCACCTCTCCATTCTACCCTCATTAAAAGGTAATTAACTGTATCTACCTTGTTTGAACTTCACAATAAGCCATTGCATACTACAAATCTCTTCCTTTTAGGCCTCATTTAGTGTAATTTCTATATATATATAACTACATGTTCATTTCTTATCACCAGTCCTTACGTTAAATATTTCTTCAGCCATTTTGTTTGACTGGAGCTCACTCATTGGTACATTTCTCAGGAGGGCTTATGGGACCAAAATTCGCTGTGTGTTTGTATGTCGATAAGATTTTTTGCCCTTTATACTTAAATGTCACTTTTAGTGTTTCTAAAACCCTTGGCTCATATTTTCTGTCTCTGAGCGTCTTAAAAAATTCTCCATTTGCTTCTGGAGAAATATTAGTGCAGAAATATCTTATAATAATATTGTTCTTTCTTTTATAACTCATCTACTGGTTTAACTTGAAGGTCAAATATTTTTTTCTTTTTTCTTTAAAGCTGGGTGAGTTCATTAGAATACTTTGTGATATGGGTCAAACTGGATTGATAATCTTAGGTACATGGTGTGTTCTTTTAAAATATGGTTTCAAAACATTTTAGTTCAAAAGTGCATTTTTGAATTACAGTTTTTGGTACTTACTCTGCTTTCCTGTTTTAGCGTTCCTCTTTGGAAATCCCTATTACTCATATATTGAAACTGTTTTTTAACCTATATTCAGTATTAATTACTTTTTTCCTCTAGTTTTTAACATTTCTGAAATTTATTTTTTCTTAATAAACCTTATTTTTCATTTATTATTTTTTTAATCCTCACCTGAAGATACATTTATTGATGAGAGAGAGAGAAACATCAACGTGAGAGAGAAACATCCATCAGTTGCCTCTTGTATGTGCCCAGACCTGGGATCAAACCTGCAACCTGGGTATGTGCCCTGACAGGGGATCGAAACTGCAAACTTCTGGGCCGTGGGATGGTGCCCCAACCAACTGAGCTGTCAGGCTGGGGCAGTAAACCTTATTTTTTTAGAATACTTTAAAGGTCACAGCAAAATTGGGCAGAAAGTACAGAGTGTTCTCACATCTCTCACTGCCCCTCCCCCCACCATCTCCCACCACACACACATCATCCCTCTGGCACTATCAGCGTTCAGTACTAGAAAGGTACATCTGTTTCAATTGATGAAACTACCTTGACATGTTGTTTTCCAAAGTCTGTAGTTTACACTGGGGTTCACTCTTGGAGTTGTACATTCTGTAGGTTTTGACAAGTGTATAATGACATGTATCCACTGTTTAGTATCATGCAGAATAAAAATATTAATGTATTTGGGTTAATAGCTACCATATTTATTACTATTGTTTATTTGTTGCCTTTGCTCTTTCTTTCTGTTTTTCTCTTTTTGCCTTTTGTGGTTTTAATTGAACATTTTATATGATTTCATTTTTCTCTCCTTTCATAACACTCCAATTCTACTTAGAAAAAAACATTTTTAGTGGTTGCTCTAGACTTTGCAATATTCATTTACAACTAATGCAAGTTCACTCTAAAATAGGGCTCTACAGCTTCATGGATAGTGCAAAACCTTATATTAACAAGGTAATTTTAATTCCTCCCTCCCATCCCTTATATCATTGCTGTCATTCATTTGACTTATACATAAGCCAATTTAAGCAGTTATGTATGGTTATATAATTAAATGTATTGTGCTATTATCATTTTGAACAAACTGTTAGCTGGTATGTCAGGAATAAGAAGAACAGAAATCTTTATTTTAGCTTCACTTATTCATTCTCTGATGTGCGTGCTTCCTCTCTGTTCGCAGATTTGAGTTCCCGACATATATCGTATTCCTTCTCTCTGAAGAACGTTTACGATTTCTGGCAAGGCAGGTCTACTCTCAACAAATTTCCTTTTTTAAAATTTTTTTATTTTTATTTTTTTGGTCTGAGCAAGTATTTCTCCTTCACTTTTGAAAGATAATTTTTCAGGGCACAGAAATCTAGGCTGACTTTTTTTTCTTTTAACACTTTAAATATTTCTTGCTCAATTTGCCCATGCATGGCCTCTGAGAAGTCAGATGTAATTCTTATCTTTGCTCCTGTATAAGTTAAGGCGTTTTACCCCTCTGACTTCTTTCAAGATTTTTTCTTTCCTGGGACTTTCTGAAATTTGGATATATGATAGGCCTAGGTATGGTTATTCACTTATTTATGTCCGCACTCCCCCTGCTTAGCGTTCTGTGTGCGTTCCGGGCCTGTGTTTGGAGCGTTGGGCAGAAGGAACTGCGGCAAACAGGCCCTCAGTAGCGCAGTGCAGGGGCGTCCGGGGAGGGAAGGGTTCTGAAGTTCACGACCGTCTTCTCTCAGTGTGCTGGCGAGCCTTTGTCCCCAGGCTGCGACCCGGACTGCGAACTTCCCCAGGGCAGTTCCCGCGCCCACCACCACCCTTCCCCTCCGCCTGTGGGAAGTATGAGGGCACTTTTCTCCGCTACTCACGCTGAGGACCTTCCAGGGCTCCTGGAGGTAAAAGTCACAAAAGTGCGAGGCTGACCCTGGGAGCGGGTCCCCCTGGAGTCAGTGACTCTCAGATGTGTCCACTCGCAGCCCCCAACAACTCGTCAATCGCAGTCCAGGGTTTCCAGTCCGTTAGGATTCTCTGTTATCCGTCTGTCCGCGTCTCCGCTTTCGGGGCTTCTTTCTTCCTTTTGGTCTTTCAGAGTCTCATCTGAAGGGTCTTTCCCCTTTCTGGGCTTTTCTTTATTGCACATTCTTGGCTCTGGAAGTGCTAAGTACTTTGATAGCTCTTCGGCACCGTCAGATAAACGAAAAGGTATTTAGACTCGCTTTTGTAGCTGTTTTCAGTAGAACAAAACAAGCTAGTCTATCATTTTTAGAATAGAACCCACTTACTTCACTGGGTTTTAAATTTGCTAACTATTTAAACAATTTTTCTAGGATTTCTATTTGCTTATTTAAAAAAATGGTCTGATCTGTTTCATACTGTCTTGTTCCTTCGATGCAGTTTCTGCACTTAAAATATGTCCAAACACTTCAAGAGTTTTTTACTGTCTCTCAGTGTTCCATTGTCTTTGGTTCTTAGGGTGTTATTTCTCCTCGGTGGGGCTGGCGCCTCACGCGTTCTACGACTTTCTATTGTGAACTAATTTTCACCAGGCATCTTACAGGTGGAGTTCTTACGTGGTTTGCAGAAATTCTCTAACAGAGAAGTTTGCATTTGCCCGTGGTAATACTTGAGGGTTTTCACTATTTCCAGCCAATTTCACTGTTAATTTTGGGTTTGTAGGTAGAGGGGGCATGGAAATTGCTTCTAATAGTAACAGAGTTTCTTTGAGGGTGGGAAAACGTTCTGAATGAGATGGTTGTGATGCTTGTGCAACTTTATGAATAAACTGAAATCCACTGAGTGGTACACTTTAAAGTGGTGTGAATTTTAGTTTATGTGAGCTATACAGTACCAACCCCCCAAAAAAGTCCTGGTTTATACGCAACTCGGATAACATAAATTCAGACTGCATATCTCGCCAAAGGCGCAGGCGGACAACAGATTTCTTTGCTGCATTCCAGGGCCCGTGGACGATGTTTTTCAGCTCTTATTTTAAAGACAAAGCAATGCAAGGGGTTTTTACTTTACTTCTTGCCTTATACAAGCCTGAGACCTTTGTTCTTGCCTTTAATGGGCATTAAAAGCCCAACCCCAGACTCTTACGTCTTGAGTCTAATACCACTTTATGCCACCATAATCTTTCTTCCTTCTTACCATTCTAGATTGAATTTCCTTTTTATTTTTGGCCTGGGCATTTTTTCCCTCTTGCTCTAGAGATGTTGCTCCAAGTTAGCTAATTGTTCTAAAAAGTTGGTTAGCATAGTGTACTATTACTATAGTACTTATGTTTATTTAACAGTCTCTCTTTTTTTTTGCCATTACAAGTTACACTGCAATGAACTTTTTTGCACATATGTTCTCATGGGCCAACTCTTTTCCTTTGCTGGTAAGGTAGAGTCACATACGGGGGCTGTTGTGCCAACTGTATGTGCGTTTGAGTGTCAATAGCTACTGCCAGACAACTTTTCAAAACTGTTGTAGAATTCCTCACTGCCACCAGCATGTGCAAGACAGCACTGGCCAGCGTCTCAGAAGTGGCAGCAGCTTTCTCTCAGCCTGGCCCTAGGAGGAGGGTTGAAGCACACCATCTTGAATCAGCTTCCATTGAGTTTACCCATGGTGGAGGTGGGGGACAGAGAGAGGACCCCTCAAGAGAAGCATATTGGACACTTATAATCGGGCAGGTGGTGATGTGGACACCGGCCCAGTGTCCGCTGCATTGTGGATGAGACATGAGACAAATTCACACAGACTACCGAGTCCTGTGGAAAAAAAGGGATGTCATGGCCACTCTCTCAAGAGGAGAGTGCCCCAACCCTTGCCTTGGTGAGCCTTTATTAGGTTCAATTTGCACAGGAATACAGGGTATATACGTAAAGCTCATCAGTCGTTGTCAGGCAGAAATGATTAAACAATAGATAACATTCAGAGAACTCAGAGGGCTTATTCTGAGTCAGGGTTAGATAGTTAAAGGGACATAAAACTTTGGGGAAGTAAACTCATTTCATGCTTGGACCCTTCTCATTTAAATTGAGGATATTAGCAAAGTAGGTTTCATAGGATTTTGTGCATTCTTTCTTAGGCCTGATTGTCCTGGGAACCTGCCCTTTCCAGCACAGGGCAGCACCACCCTCTGGCATTGCTTCAGGCTTATGTTGGGTAGGGGAAGTAGGCAGCCGAGAGATTAGGAGACTTCTTGAAGACAGAATGAGGACTCAGGCTATGTCAAAGCCGAGGGGTGAGGGTCCATTACTCCCTTTCTCCATAGCCCCCCAAGTCCCTCCTTGAGGGCCCCCTCGTGACTGTGCCTGTCTTAGGTCATCCCTCCCTTGAGGAATCTTACCCGTCATTGGCTAACCGGTCATGCACTGGGGGCCAGGTGGGGTGAAGTAAAGTGGGCAGAGGTGGTGCTCCTGCCTGGGAGATAAGCTTTGTCTCCTTAGTAGCTTCTCATCCTGAGTTCTTTTTACTCAGCCTTGGCCATGGGGGATTACAGCTGCTGGAACCAGGCAGGGTGGTTCCCAACTAGGTTGTTGTTTGAATAATTAATTTTGAAAAAAGAGAAATAAAAGATGAAGTTTGTGAAGTAGGTCCTATCAGTTATAGAAAGTATAATTCATCTTTTAAATCATGTGCTTTGAAGTCACACACCTGCTCCAATGGGCCCAATAAAGATCACTCCCAGGCCCCCATTGAGGGGGATCTACCATCTGTTCAGTTGTCCTGGAATTGCTGGAGCTTCTATTCAGTTTTGTCTTCCTCTTTGGGTCCACCTCACAATTTTCGTCCCCAAAGAGATTGACTTTGGCAAGTGGTCTCTCTGGTTGAAGCTTAAGGCTTCACTTCTCAAGGATGCTGGCTTTAGTCTTCTTTCCCAGCTTTTGATTGTTTTGGGATATGACCTTTGCATACGCTCACTTAGCCACTCCTAAATTCCACATCTGGCCCACCTGTGATGGGTTGGAGCTGGAAAAGCAAAGCCCTCTAGTCAATGAAACTTCTGAGTGTTTCTTTTGCTGTTGTGGGAAATACGTGGGAGTTAATGAGAAAGGTGAGTTATAAAGATGAGTGTCTGCCGGGGTCCAGCCTCAGTGGGTCTCAGGGTCCCTGAAGGAGGAACAGCTCAGGTGAAGTGAATGAAGCGAGACATCAGGTGGGGTGCTGGAGGACAGTCAGGCTTTTTGGGCCTGACTGATTCACCGAGAAGAATCAATCTTTATTTTTATAGGGGATGTTATACAACATTCAATGCAGCAGGTGCATAGTGTGATTATTAAAACAGAAACAGTTACCATAGAAATAACTTCAAAAAGTACAGAAGGTTTTACAGATCAATCATGTTAAACAAAGAAATAACCGAAAAGTACAGGAGGTCCCATAGATCAACCACATTAAACAAAGGTTATTTTGACCAAGAGGGTTATCAATCAGTTAGCCAACGAAGCTATATGGGCACAAACTTTCAGGTGCCAATTAGTAACTAGGTGTCTATTAAGATTCTAGGTACTGGTCTAGGTTAAAGGGTACAAGGGGTGATTTATAGGTTATATAGAAATTAGCTATTGTCCACTGAGGTTAGATTTGTCTAGGTTAGGTAACTGGTTTCCTGCCTAGGTCTTTTGATTTATACATCTTGAGGGGGCCATGTTTTGTATTTGTTTCCATGTATTGAGATTATTATATTCAACTAGAACTCCTTGCTTCTTTGCCCACCTGGTCCCATTAATAAACATTCCTGTCCAGGGTATGGGAGGGGTAGTGGCTTTAATAAATCTTGAGCTTTTAAGTGGTGACTCCTTAAGGGACATTCCTAGCAACAGCTTCCTCCAGAGTTCTGGCAGCTGGTCTGCCCATATTTTAATTTTGTCCTTAACTTCCCAGGTGGGGGAAGTAGGCAGCATTAGGGTTGTTAGGGATTCTGTTCTGTGGTCAGCAAGTCATTTCATGTAGAATCAGAGGCATTGTGCAGATTTTTTGTTATAACGCACAGGTATCCAAAAATCCCACCACCTATTGCTAGCAGGGACAGGCATACAGGAAGAGAGAGACAGGAGACATGGCTACAGTCGCCTCTGCTGTGCAGATGAGTCTCATCTGACCTGACTGTGTCAAGGGTCAGCTGTTGGTCGGCTCTCAACAAGTGTCATTTCGAGAACATTCATATTTAAAACTGACACTGATATTTTTGAATACATGGTAAGAAAATGGAGAGAATGACTAATGACCAGTAAAGGAATGAGGCTGTGAGTTTTAAGCACAGAGGGTTTATTAGGAAAAAAAGATACATTGGGCAACATTTTGTGGCTTATTTTGATAGTACTTAAATCAGAGGAGATGCAGTAAGTGTAATATGCCTAAGTGTTAGCAACACATCCCAGTGTTTGAACATTTCACTAGTAAAGTTTAAGATGCCTTGGAATTAGAAACAGTCACATGGTTTGCAATCTGTTTGAAAGGCTGTAAACTACAAATGATATTGTTTAGGAATTGGCTGAGAACTTCAATGAGGTTGTAAAGTGAAAATTATTGCTGGAATCCATAATTTTTAAGAAAGAATGTCTAAGAATTTCGGGAGTTTCTGAGCAGGGTATTTGTGGCAGAAGAAATCATTTCACTTCTGTCCCTTGGAGATCTTGAAGCACTGGGGGAGCTAACCCTTCAGAAAGGTGGCAGAGGTGGACAGCGCTTTACGGAAACGAGCCCTTTATTTGGCTGTGGCAGTCAGTGCGGCCCAGGACCTGCCCCACAGAGGCTCACTCTGTGGGGGTTGGTGGTCTCCTACTCTAAGGTGTTGTAAGGGCTTAGAAAGATTTTTCTTGTAAATTGTGGTTATTTGTATTCCAAAGCCTTATGGTTTATTTGACATAAATTATTATATTCATTTTCTTGAGCAACTTTTGGGATCCTTTGCCTATCGTACTGATGTTATTTTCAGTGATAACCTCCCCCTCTCCCCATTCAATTTTGTTACTCAGGAAGAAACTACACTCTGTTTTTTAATTTCCCCAGACATGTTAATGTTTGATTGACTTTCTTTGTAATGCAGTTATCTGGTTAATCTGGGCATGTTATAGAAGGAGTTCACAAGGCTTTTTTAGATCTTGTCTTGTTCTGCTTGAGTTGCTACAGCAAAATATCTTGAACTGGGCCCCTTAAACAGCAGATGTTTATTTCTCACAGTTCTGAAGGTTGGAAGTCCAAGGTCAAGGTGTTGGCAAATTTGGTTCCTGGTGAGGGCCCTCCTCCTGGCTTATAATCAGCTGTCTTCTTGCTTTCTGCTCATATGGTGGAGAGAGAGCTGTGATTTCTCTTCTTCCTACACTGATGCTCCAGCCACCAGGGGCCCCACCCTCAGGAACTCACCTAAACCTAATTTCCTGCCAAGGCCTCATCTCCAGTTACCATCCTGCTCAGACATAAAGCCTTAACATAAGAATTTTGAAAGGACACAAACATTCAGTCCATAACAGACCTCACAACTCTAAATTTGATCCTAATGGATTACATTTATTTACACATATTATCTCTTTATTTTTATCTGTATCTATATTTACATCTGTCTGTAGAATATATAAATATATAGCTATATGTAATGAGATATCATGTATAGAGGATATGAAAAATACTTTGAAGTTGTAAAAAGGGCAGAGACTGGAACCAGATAAATTCACCAGTGAAGTCATCTGGTTCTGGGCTTTTCCTTTGGGGAAATTTTTAAATTACTAATTTAATCTGTTTAATTGCTATAGTTATATCCAGATTTTCTATTTCTTCTTCAGTCATTTTTGCTGGTTTGTGCCTCTAGGTTTGTCCACTTAATTTAGGTTATCTAAGTTTTTGGCATGTGATAACTCATACTATTCCTTTATAATTAAAAAAACAACTTTTGTAAGGTCAGTAGTAAAGTCCCTCTTTCATTTTGAATTTAGTAATTCGGGTTATCTCTTTTTTTCTATGTCAGTCTAGCTAAATCAACTTGTTTCTTTTTTAGAAGGACATTGTTTGCAGTGATGTTTCTCTGTTGTTTCTCTATTTTATTAACTGATGATTGTGTCTTTATTGTTTCCTTCCTTGTGCTGTCTTTAGAATCAGTTTGCCTTCCTTTTCTGTTTTCTTCAGACAAAAAAATAAGTTTTTAATTTGAGTTTTTTTCCTTTGTTTTTTTAAGTATAGGCATTTGCTGCTATACATGTTTTTCCAAGCACTGCTTTAGCTGTATCCTATGTATTTTGGAAAATTGTATTTTCATTTTTATTCACACAAAGTATTTTCTAATTTCCTTGTGATTTCTTCTCGACCCAGTGGTTATGTAGGAGTATGTTGCTTAATTCCCCCATATTTGTCAATTTTCCAAATTGCCTTGTTATTAATTTCCTAATTTAATTCCATTGTAGTCAGAAAACATAGTTTGTATTATATCAATCTTTTAAAATTTACCGATACTTGTTTTGTGGCCTCACATGTATAATTTATCTTTAAGAATGTTCCTTGTGCACTTCAGAAGGCCGTGTTTCTGGAGGGAATGTTCCATAGATGTCTGTTAGTTCTGGTTGTTTGTGCTATGTTCAAGTGTTCTATTTTCTTGCTGACCGGCTACTTTGATTTTTTATGCGTTATTGAAAGTGGGGTATTGATGTTTCTAACTGTTATTTTGTAATAGTCTGTCTTTCAATTCTGTCAGTTTTCATTTTATGTACTTGGGGATCTATTGTTAGGGGCATACATATTGGTAATTTTTATATGTTTTTGATGGAGTGATCCACTTATCATTGTAAAATGCCCTTTTTTAATCTCTACTAATAATTTTTGTCTTAAAGTTTATTTTGTCTGATAGTTACATAGCCATTTTAGTTCTCTTTTGATTACTGTTTGGATGGTGTAACTTTTTTCCATTCTTTTCTTTTAAACCTGTTTATGTCTTTGAATTAAAAATGTGTCTCTTATAGATAGCATATATTTAGATTACATTTTTACCTGTGCTATCAATCTCTGTGTTTTGATTGGCAAGTTTAATTTCTTTACATTTAATGTAATTATTAATAAGGTGCTATTTACATCTTCCCCTTTGCACATATTTCTTTAAATAGTTTTTCTGTCCCTTTCACTATCTCTTCTCTCTCTGAGATTCTGCTGCGCACATGTTGGCATGCTCAGTGGTGTTGTGTGTGTCCCTGAGGCTTGTTCAGTGCTAGTCATTGTTTTTTTCTTTCTTTTCCTGAGGCCGGATAATCTGTCTTCACTTGTTCTGACTCTGTCTTCTATGTGCTCACGTCTGCTGTTGAGTCTCTCTACTAAATTTTTAATTTCAATTGTATTTTTAATCCCAGAATATCTATTTGTTCTGTTTTATAATTTCTATTATTTTTTCATATTTTTAAGATTAAGATACTGTTTCATATTTTCATTTAGTTCTTTAGCTCTGTTTTGCTTTAATTCTTTAAACGTATTTAATATGGTGACTTTAACGTCTTTGTCTAGTAAGTCCAATGTCAGAGTTTCCACAAGGATGGTTTCCATTGCCCACTCATATTTTCATGTGTGGGTTTCTTTTCTTTTCTTTCCTTTCCTTTCCCTTCCTTCTTTCTTTTCTTTCATCTTTTATTTTTTTATTGGAACAGAACACTAATATTATATATCATCTTTAGAAATCAGATTCTCCCTCCTCCCTGGAATTTGCTATTGTTGCTCTTCCTTATTGCTATTTTGCTTTTTTAATTAACTTTTATGACTAACTCTGTAAAATCTGTATTCTTTGTCAGTGTATCCACTGAAGTCTTTGCTCAGTTAACTTAGACAACAACTGATGATTAGACAGAAATTTCCTCAAATGGCAAGAACCGATGAGTTTTTCATTTTTTGCCAAGTGTCTCTGTGTGTGTTGGGACATGTCTTTACCACTCAGCCAGGTAGTTGACAATTCTGCCTTATCCCTAACTTGCTGTACAGGGCCTCAAGGTCAGCCAGAGGTGATGTCCTAGGGCCTTATCAGCTTTTTCCTGAGCATGTGAACAGCCTTATGTGTGCGTGTGGCCTTCTACATTACCAGGAATATGTTAAAGCTTTCAAAAGTCTCCTATGGATGTCTCATTTCCCAGTTTTACTCTTTAGAACTTTTTGGTTAGACTGTTGTTTGTTTCAACTGTTACCCACCACCCAGGTAGCTACTATGTTAAACAACCACTGCTGAAGGCTTTTCACAAATGCTTCTGTAGAAGAAGCTGTTTATATTGGGATAGCTCTGAGTCAGACCAAATAAAGATACATGTGTGAATCGGGCATTCTAGGGAATGGCCAGACAGGTTAGGTAATGACCATTCTCTGCAAATGTGGACTCAAATGAATCCCAGTCTGGTTCTGCCTCCCACTCTCTCCAGCCCCCTCCCAAATGGTTACTAGCTGCTGATTTTCATTGTGAGTCCAGGTTGTTCATTTTCAAGGCCACCTCTGGACTGGGGAGGGAGGTATGAAAACCGAATAAGCCAAGTGTCATTCAGTTTTCTTTAATTAATGCTGTAAATTTGTAATTAATTTCTAGAGTTCTGAATAAGTTGATTCTGACCATTTTTTGCCATTGTTCTAATTGCTTTTATAGGGGAGGGGATTTTAGAACTCCTTAGTCCAGCATTCTTAACTAATGCTACTGTGGATGTCTGTAAATTTTTGGCACACAGCATCTCCTGTGTATGTCCACAGCTAATCAGTAAGTTTATCTTCCTCCTATTCAGAATAAGGAATAACCTGAGGATGGTTTTACTTTCTGCTTCCCTAGGTCTCTGCCACTTTCTTTGTTGAGAAAAAAAATTCTCAGAACTGGTAATTCTGTTTCTTTTATTGCTATCAATAAAACAACAATTATTTACATATCCTTCACTCAGATTTACTAAATTTGCACATTTCCCCACATTTATTATTTTATTTTTGTCTTTATTTCTTCCTTTTTTAAAAAAAACTATTTGAGAACAAGTTGTAGATACTCATACCCTTTACTTTTAAATTCTTCGGTGTGTATTTTTAATGATTATGCTATTACAGTTATAATATTTCCCCACAATTTTTCCCCCTTGCCTCCCACCCAGCACCCCCAAACTCCTTCTGGCAATCCGCCCTCCTTTGTTCATGTCCATGGGTCATGCATATAAGTTCTTTGGCAACTCTGTTTCCTATACTTGCTCTTAACTTTCCCCTGCCTATTCTGTAACTACCACTTTGTACTTCTTAATTCCTTCACCTTTTCACCCATTCACCCTGATTCCTCTCCCCACTGGCCACCATCCCAATGATCTCCATATCTATGATTCTGCTTCTGTTCTTGTTTGCTTAGTTTGGTTTTAGATTCAATTTTTGGTAGATTTCATTTTTGGTAGTTCTGCTTGTTTGGTGTTATGCCATTTTAATGTTCATAGTTTTTATCTTCTTTTTCTTAATTAAGTCCCTTTAACATTTCATATAATAATGGTTTGATGATGATGAAGTCCTTTAGCTTTATCTTGTCTGGGAAGTACTTTCTCTGCCCTTCCATTCTAAATGATAGTTTGCTGGACAGAGTAACCTAGGTTGTAGGTCCTTGCTTTTCATCACTTTGAATACTTCTTGCTAGTCCCTTCTAGCCTGCAAATTTTCTTTTGAGAAATCAGCTGACAGTCTTATGGGAACTTCCTTGTAGGTAACTCCCTGCTTTTCTCTTGCTGCTTTTAAGATCCTCTCTTTATCTTTAAACTTTGGCATTTTAATTATGATGTGCCTTGGAGTGGGCCTCTTGGCATCCATCTTGTTTGGGATTCCTGTGCTTCCTGGACATGTATATCTATTTCCTTCACCAAATTAGGGAAGTTTACTTTCATTATTTTTTTTCAAATAAGTTTTCAATTTTTTTCTCTTTCTCTTCTCTTCCTGACACCCCTGTGATTCAAATGTTAGCACATTTGTAGTTGTCCCAGAGGTTCCTTACCCTATCCTTGTTTTATTTGGATTCTTTTTTCTTCTTGTTGTTCTGATTGAAATTTTTTTCTTCCTTGTGTTCCAAATCATCGATCTGATTCTTGGTTTCATTCACTCTTCTATTGATTCCCTGTAAATTTTTCTGTATTTCACTTAGTATAGTCTTCATTTTTGCCCGGGTCTTTTTTATGCTGTTGAAATACCCACTGAGGTCCTTGAGCATCCTTATAACCAGTGTTTTGAACTCTGTATCTGATAGATTGCTTATCTCCATTTTGTTTAGTTCTTTTTCTGGAGTTTTATTCTGTTCTTTCATTTGGGCCACATTTCTTTGTCTCTTCATTTTGGCAGCCTCCTTGTGTTTGTTTCTATGTATTAGGTAGAGCTGCTTTGATTTTGTGTCTTGGTAGCATGGCTTAATATAGTAGGTGTCCTGTAGGGTCCAGTGGCACAGCCTCCCCTATCTTCCAAGCTATATACTTGAGATGTACCCTCCACGTAGGCTGAGTACTCCCTCCTCTTGTAGGAGAGTCTTGAGCTCTGTCAGCAGGTCAATGGAGGGATTTACCAAGTCCAGACAGCTGGCAGTACTGGCTGTGACCCCTGGCCAGCAGCCACCTCCCTCTATGGCTTGTGGAAGTGGTTGGGTGGTGCTCTGACATGATCTGTCTGCTGGGCTTGAAGGCTCTGGGGTTCAAGGGTGGTGTAGGCCAAGGTTAGCCTCCGTCTGTGTTCTGTATGGGGGTCGTTTGGGGTAGGCTATATAAAGTGATCTGCAGATGGCTGCTGCTAATGCCAGGCCTGGGGCCACTCAGAAAGAGGTAAAGGGGCTAAGCTCAGCTGTTGCTTGTTTGAGTGGATATAGGAAGGTCTGAGGCCTGGCCTAGCCCAACCCTTCACAAGGTAAACTTCTGCTACCAGGTTTGGGTGGGCCTGTAAGCTGGATGTGGCAGACTCTTATATAATCGTCAGGGCGGGGCTTACCATGTGAGTCAGGTTGATGGAGATTCAGGTATGGTGCTGCTGCTGCACTGTGGTTCTGTGTGGGGGAGGGCTCAGAAAAGGTACAATTGCTGCTGTCTGCAGTTCTCTCTGGGAGGAAGCTGTCCTCCAGCTCTTGTCCTGATGCCAGACACTTCAGTTACTCCCCACATGTCACTGGTGCCCTTCAAGGTGCTGCCATGGTGCTGGAGCCCAGAGAAAGTGAGTCTGAGTAAGTCCACATGTAGTGTGAGGCCCTTTAAGAGGAGAGGAGTGAGAATCCCGCTGTTTCTTCTGCTGACCCAACCCCCACTGGACTTTACAACCAGAAGTTGTGGGGACTTATCTTCCTGGCACTGCAACCCTGGGCAGGGTGGTCTGGTTTGGGGCTGGGATCACTCGCTCCTGAGATATCCCCGTTTTATATCTACCACCCACCAGTTTGGGACTAGCTGGTTCCACATCTCTGTGTCTCCACCCCTCTGTCCCTCCCGCCCATCTGGATGAATGTGGTTTCTTTAATTCGTTAGTTGTTGGACTTGTATACAGCTCGATTTCCTGAAGTTCTGAGTGATATTTGTTCTGTAGTTTAGCTGTAATTTTGCTGTGGTTGTGTGAGGAGGCAAGCTGCATTCATCGGACCAGGTGAATGCTTCCATCCTGACCAGAATTCCTTCAGTGTGTATTTTCTAAGGGCAAGAATATTCTTTATATAACCACAATCTTATTACAAAATCAGGAAATTTAACATTGATACAATACTACTATCCAATGCTCAGACCATTTTCAAGTGTTTCCAATTGCCCTATAGGGAAATTTACAGCATTTTTTCTTTCTGGACCAAGATCCATTTTATTCTTATATCTCTTTAATCTTTATTCTCCATCAATCTGAATCAGGTCCTCAGTCTTTCTTGGTCCTACACGACATTGATGTTTTTGAAGAGTACAAGCCAGTGTTTTGATTGGATTTCCCTCCATAACATCGTAGTCTTACATCCAGTGTTGCTGGTCAGACTTCGGAGCTAGAGGGTCCAAACAGGGTGCATCTAACTCAGCATAACCCAACCTCCCTCTTAAAAAGCCAGGGAGACAGACAATCTATTTTTGGAGTAACCAGTACCCAAACTCTTCAAGGTCTGTTCAGACTCAGAATCCTGGGAGATACCACTTAACAGCTCGTTTTCCTGCTCTTTCAGATGGAACATGAGCTGGGAAAGTGATCTCTGTGCGTTGGTGCCGTCTCAACCAGTCTCCACGCAGTTCTCTGAGAGGCTGTACACGGACTTTTTCCGACCACACTGAGAGCTGTCAACAGCAACTATGGGCATGTCACACAGAGAACATCGGTGGGCACGGCGTATGTCCAGTTATCACTGTAGGCCACAACAGTCTCCGAGAAGGTTCAGAGTCGAGGACTTCATTTCGTGAAAAAGTGGAAGCCCTGGGAGAGAAGAGCTAATGAAGACCCAGCACTCGTTAGTGCCACAGCCACATCTTGAATTGATATCCTGATTTATTATTTCAACTTGAAATGGTCCAGCAGTCCTCAGGAAACCACTGTTCAGCAGTGGCAAGAATACAGTGGCCACATTAATTAAATTAATACTGGAAAAGGGGGGAGGGGCATAGTTCATGTCTCCATGACTAAGATTCTGTGAATTTTTCAGCATTAAAAAGGCCAGGTAGGTGATATGCATTAAGTATTATTGAAGGGGGCTCTAGGAGGTCAAAGAAAGAGAGACTGCAATTCATTATTCTAAGAGCATCTTAACTGTCAGCACATTAAATTAAGGGGTCAGTAGTGAAGAGGTCTTTCCCAGTTAACAGTCACAAATGTGAAGGGTCAGGGGTCCTTAATTCAGAGGAAAGACTCTAGCCATGTAATTGTAGAGATTCATTGCTCATCCAGCGATGAGTGTTATGAGATCCAGGGTCAACATCCTTCACTACATCTGCTTTTGATAAGCTCTGCAGAGTGAGTTATTTATGCCGAGAGTTCTTAGCCCCCAGCACAGTGGGGGTGGGGTGGGGTGGAGAGGCAGTGAGCAGAGAGAGGGGAGGGCACAGAGCTCCCCGGGGTCAGAAGGTTAATACTCAGATACAGGGCTCCATCAGTATCTGCTCGAGGGTTTTCCTGATTACACATTTCCTAGAATAATGTATGGGTTGAAAATGATGATGGGCTTTAATGTCCGTGGGATAGGTCTGGGAATTAAATAAAGCAGAGCATTGCTTTACGATCGTAGAAAATATTCTTGTGTTTTAACGGAAAACTACACCTCATCTATAGCATATCCTTCTGGGTTGTCAGATTCCGGATCTGCTCATTGTCTCTGAGCGGTTTTACAACACTCTGTAAGTTGTAGGTAAGTGGCAGGTATGTAAATTCTGTCCTGTGTGGTAGTTATTACTGACTTTGTTCTATTTGCCATTCCCTAAACATTCCTTTACTCCACATAAATTTTGCTTTCTTGACATTTTCCCTGGACTGGTTAAAACATCTGTCTGGTTCCCTCATCATATGAGTCAAATAAAATATTTAAAATGTGTTCAGTTTTATATCTATATGAGAGCCATGATTGTACCTTTTTCTGACTATTACCTTTTAACACAAAATCCTTCTGTAGCCTGACTGCTTGTGAGAAAGCTGAGCCGCTCTCCGCCCTGCGTTTTTGAGGTTTGGTTCTGCAGATCATCTCTCTGGAGATTTCTCCACTGGAACTTTTAAACATCAGTCATTTAAAACAAAACACAGCTGAAAGCTTTATTTTTTCTTTTTTTGATGCTGTTTTTGGCACTGCTGGGTTTATTAAGTCAAAATCACAGGACTACAAATCTAAAGTGCTTACCTGTTTAACCAATTTTGCATCAAGGAGCTGATAGAAGTTGGTGGGCGGCAGGAGAGGACAGAGGGAAAGAACATGTCAGGAAACAAAAACAGGAGCGGTGTTTCATGTGCTTTGCCCCAGCATGGCATTTCAGAGCAGGAAGGGCTGGTGGCCACATTTCACGGCAGACCCAGGCCTGAGACCCACACTTCCTGGTTTGTAAGTCTGCCTTTTTCTTCGGAAAAGGAGGAGAGGCAGAAGCCTTAAATTTTAGAAGCCCCCCCGTTGTGAGCACAGGAGTGCCCTGTAAAGGAGTCCCTAGCAAGGGTTTGCGCCTTCCCACAATGCCAGGTTTATTGGGGAGACCCCCCCCAATAAGCCGATAGAGTCACACGCAGGTCACACACAGTGGGGAGGAGCTTGTGTGATGGAGATAAGCAGAGTGAGCACGGGTGTGAAGTCCCGGGCACTCGTGGGTCTGCAGATGGAGAGGTGGGAGTGGGTCTCAAGCCAGACGGCTGCTGTGGTGGCGTGCGTCCGGGGAGTGGAAGTGTGGCAGGCCTCTGAGCGTGCCCTGTGGTGCAGCCCAGCTCGAGCACTGGGCGGGCGGGCAGAGCTCTGAGTTCTTATAGCGCAGGGCTGGAGGTCCCACTCACATTGGTTCTGGATGGAGTCCTTATCCCGGTGTCCAGACCTGTGGTTTGGGGTATTCTGAGCCCCTCTGAAGGGTGCTACCGTTGTACCCCATGACCTCAGTCTCTTTTTAAAATTAAAAAAAAATTAAATCTTCACACAAAGATGTGTTTTTATTGATTTTAGAGAGGCAGGGGGTGGGTAGTGGGGGAGAGAGAGAGAGAAAGAGAGACAGGGAGAGAGAGAGAGAGAGAGCGAGAGAGAGAGAGAGAGAAACATCCATCAATTGTCTCCCATGTGTGCCCTGAGTGGGGTTGGAATCAGCAACCTAGGTCTGTGTTGCAACCAGAAACTTTTTGGTGTATGAGATACTCCAACCAACTGAGGTACCTGCCAAGGGCCCATAACCTCAGTCTTGACATAGCACTTGACATACCCGTCATGGCTAACAATGATTCCATACCGGATCATCAAAGGTGTCCAGAAAGTCTGCTGTGCTCTTGCTCTATACACCCCTCTTCAGACCTCCAAACTGTACAGTGTAATGACTGTGGTTTTTTTTTAATTCTCACCTGAGGACATGCTCACTGATCCTGGAGAGAGGGACAGGGAAGGAGAGAGAAACGTCTATGTGAGAGAGAAACGTCAATCCATTGCCTCCTGCATGCACCCCAACTGGAGACTCAACCTGCAACCCAGGCATGTGCCCCAACTGGGAATCAAACCCACGACCTTTTGGTTTACGGGATGATGCTCTAACCAACTGAGCCACACTGGCCAGGGCACAATGCCTGCATTTCTGATGCCTTAATCTGAAGACAGAGGCCATAGGTGGCTGAAAGATGAATGCAGCACGTACCCTTTCACCTGCCCTCCATATGCAACATCTTAAACTGCAGGAAGAGAGGGAGGGGCCATAGCTCCAAAGAAGGGCCTTGGACAAAAGGCTCTCCCTTCATGTCTAGCTGTTTTTCTCTTGAGCTGGAGGAAACGTGACATTGAGTGACGTTAGGTGAATCACAGAAGTTCTCAGCCTTTTCTATACAAGATGAGAGAGGCACAGATGATTTTGACACAGTAGGAAGGTCAAGCCGTTTGGTCTGTTGAAGGGATGGACAATTTGCTATTCATCATGGCTTTCCTTCCAATTATATAATTTCAGTTTGGTCACCCACAAAGGATACGCCGGCACTTCCCAGCGTGACGGAGTTGTGTGCAGGATTCCCTTGTCTCCACAGTGGAGTTTGCCTGGGACCTTCCTTGTGGTTTCTGCACACTTCAGATGGACTGTCAATTCCAGGTCATTCGATTGTATTTCTGCCTTGATGAAAGTGTTCTTCACAGGGTGTTAGCCACCAATGAAGAAATTTTGGTGTCTAACCAAGGACAAATTCAAAGTTTGAATATTTCATTAAAAATTCTTGGAACTTACTTCTTTCCTCAATGTTCTTAAAGCTAATAAAATAATTATGATTATTAATCATAGGTCTTCTATGTACTGACAGGAAAAGTTAACTTCACACCCAATTTTTTCAAGCAAAACACAATCTCCCTTATATAAAAATGCCTATCTTCTAACCAAACGACAAAATGAAAATTAAGATGCATTCCATGCCCTCAAGTACAGTTTTTTTACTTTCAAAGTATTTTGCATCTGTTATCTTTTGGATTTCAAAACAACTGTGACAGCTGTTTTCATTTTCAGATGAAGCTCCAAGAGGTTAAGTGACTTCGTCAGTCCCACATCTGCCAGTGAGAAGAAAGAGCCAGAACGAAGCCCCACTCTCCTGACCCCTAATCTTTTCCTCTCTCTGTGGCACCATCTTACTTCCATTAGTGAGGAATGAGGCTTCCCTTTAATCATGAAACTGTCTATCCCTTCTGAAAGATATTAAAGCAAAGGTATATAATTTCTTTAAAACAACAACAACAACAATAACACACTCCCCAAACCAAGATGTAGGTGATTTGTAATTTATTACTTAGATCAACTTCCATTTTAGAAAAGACAGAAACAAAATATATAATTCATATTCATATCATTTACATCGGAAAGCATTTACACCATAGATATTATGTACAAAATAGCATCTAAAACTCTAGGACGACGCGGACAGCAAGGGCCACGATTTCAGTGGAGTTTTCTGGTTACTTTCCCCTCATGAGTCAAAATGCATTAGGTGAACTGTTGCCTAACCATTTTGCTAATTGAACCAGTTACTCCTTCATCTTTTTAGCTTGATGGTCTCTCCCAAAGAGCCCTTGTTTAGTGTAATTAGTAATTAATCTTTCCACACCACTCTCTGGGGTTCACCTCTGATCCTTAGGATACTTATTCCATCACTGTGGTTCAGGCCCTTGGCCCTTGCGGGTTTCCAGACGCACGGGCGGGGCCTTCCACTGAAGGAGCAGCTGCACTCATGTGCTAACATTCTCCCCACTTGGAACAGCAAAACTACATTTTAAGGAATAGCTGATTTGTTCAGCTACATCAACACAGAATGCTCCTATTGTGAAGAGTATCTAGCACTGCCCTTATGTGCCAAGACCCAGAATGTGCTGTCATTTAGTGCGCCAGCAGCAGACCTGACACTGGGCCCCCCTGGGTCTTCAGACCCCCTGGCTGGGCCCTTGCCCTGCTGCCATGCTGGATGGGATGGAGTTGTTCAGAGTTCCAGGTTGCAGGCTACCTAGATGTGTCGAAATGGGAGGCAAGGAGTTTCAGACAGACGTCAGTATGGGCTACCTGGGGGCTCTGCTCTCTGCTTCAAAAGCACTTGTTGCTTGAGAAGCCGTCTGGTCACAGGTCCTTAGCAAACCCTGACAACCTGGGATGTTTTCCCTGTGGTTCACTTTTAGCTTGGAAGTTATTGAAATAAAATCAGACCCTACTCATCAAGAGAAAAAAGCTGTCTTTGACCTGATATGTTCAGGCATAGGCAAATTGAATCATGGGTAATTAAAATCAAAGTCAGAAGTGGGAAGTACAGAATAATTCAGCAGAGAAACAGGTTTTGTTGAAATAGCACCTGATAATGTGAAGAAAAGCATATAGGTAGCATTTAAAAGAACCAATCTTTTAATGTTAATATCTGTATGAAAGAGCTTGCTCACTGCTTAAGCAAAGCACTTTCCTTTGTTTACATATAAGTTACTAACATACTTCCAAAATATTAAAGGTGAATAGAAAAATAAGTTGAGTGCACACAAAATATTCACAATTTATTATGATGATAGAAGCCCTGGCTGGCATAGCTCAGTGGATTGAGCACGGGCTGCGAACCAAAGCATCGCAGGTTCAATTCCCAGTCAGGGCACATGCCTGGGTTGCAGGCCACAGCCCCCAGCAACCGCACATTGATGTTTCTCTCTCTTTCTCCCTCCCTTCCCTCTCTAAAAATAAATAAATAAAATCTTTTAAAAAATAAAAACAAAACAAAACAAAAAGAATGATGATAGAATAATAGTGATAATGATCACAATAAAAAGGGACAATACTTAAAACACCAACGTTTGTCAAAGGCTATTTACACATATAAAGTTAGCAACAGTACAACACACGTAAAATGGGTGTGCAAGATTTAAACATTCCTGAAATTGTCTGAAGGCTATAAGAAGCAAGAGAAACTTCCATTATCAAACTCATCACAGAAATAAAGTGCTGTGCATTGTATACCAAGTGTCCAAAATAACAAGAAAAGAAAGCTTCAGGGAAAGTGTAAGGGTAGCAAATGCATAAAATCCAGTTGCTTCAATAAACTGGCCGGAAAGATCAGCCTGGAATTGCCATGGAAGTTTGCAAAGTGCACTGGGGCAGAAAGGGAGCACTGGGGATAAAGGAATCAGGTACCTTGCCCCCAGTTCTGTTGTCTTTTTTCTGGTAAAATGGCAATATTTTCTTTTCTTTTTTTTTACTTCTTTTTTTTTATTTTATTGATTATGCTATTACAGTTGGCCCATTTTCCCCCTTCACTCCCTTCCACCCCACCCATCCCCTCCCACCCACATTTCCCCCTTTAGTTCATGTCCATGTGTCATAAGTTCTTTAGTGTCTACATGTCCCATACTATTCTTACCCTCCCCCTGTCTATTTTCTACCTACTGTCTACGCTACTTATTCTCTATATCTTTTCCCCCTCCCTCCTCCTCCTACTTCCCTGTTGCTAACCCTCCATTTGATGACTTTTTTTTACTGTTCATGTTTTTAATCTTCTTTTTCTTAGGTAAGTCCCTTTAACATTTCATATAATAAGGGCTTGGTGATGATGACCTCCTTTAACTTGGCCTTGTCTGAGAAGCACTTTATCTGCCCTTCCATTCTAAATGAAAGCTTTGCTGGATAGAGCAATCTGGGATGTAGGTCCTTGCCTTTCATGACTTGGAATACTTCTTGTCAGCCCCTTCTAGCCTGTAAGGTCTCTTTTGAGAAATCAGCTGACAGTCTGATGGGAACTCCTTTGTAGGTTACTGTCTCCTTGTCTCTTGCTGCTTCTAGGATTCT